>JAOTAV010036143.1:0-18953 GCA_026546445.1 Cyclargus thomasi
ACTAACTTGTGTATTCAAAAGAACTTGCAATCAGCCCGGCAGGACCATGACTGTAAGGACTAGAGTCTTGATATTCATAGTTAATATTAACTCAAGGCGAAATTCGACCATAAATATTTTCAATTCAATCACAGACTTCGATTTGGCATAAAGGTCTTTACATTTTTTAAAAAAAACCAGCCAAGTGCTAGTTGGACTCGCAAACGAAGGGTTCCGTAATTGGATAAACGCATTTTTAAAGGTTTTAAATGTATAAAATTTAAATTTATAAAAAATGTAAAAAATTATGAACACGTAAAGAAATTATAAAACATAGTCATAAAATAAAAATGAGTTAGTGGGAAACGAACAATGGCCTCTACAAACTTAAGCAAGCACTCTACTTACTCCGCCACGTCGCTGATGACGAACGAAAACGCAGAAAACATATTTGTTGCATTAGAGCCTTTAAATATATGATTTATTTTGTTTTTAGTTTTTGTTATAGCGGCAACAGAAATACATATTCTGTAAAAACTTTCTAGCTATTACCGTTCTTGAGATACAGCCTGGAGACAGACGGACAGACATTGAAGTCTTAGTAATAGGGTTCCGTTTTACATCTACGCGTCTTTCGTAAAAAGGGGTACAAAGTTTTCCGCTCTCGTTTTAATATAAAGATATTCGGAATATTAAATATCTCTTATTTAATTTAAGAAAACAAAGACCATTTTAAGCCGTATTTGAATAATGATCACAACAAAAACGTTGTGTTGTCGTGTCGTCCGTCGTGCGCGGGCGCAACTCCTCGCCCTGGTAAACGTTTTGACAGCTTGACAGTTTAATTCGTGTTACCGACTTAGAGCTTGAGTCACGGATCTCGCGAATATATTCAGCTATATTATGTTATAATATGTAACGTATTTTCAACTTTAACCATATGGATTAAGATCTTAATTCGTTTAACATCATAGCGGATATGTTTAATATGCGATTCAAGTATTCAGGGATCCATTAATTCAGGAATTGTCAACCCGTGACCGTACAAGTGTATAAGATGAAGTCGATAGTGGAGACATCTACCTTTTGTGACAGATTGTTTCTTGAGGACATATGTGGCGCTTATGGCTTTTGCTATCAATCAGCAGAGGCTTAAATTGGAGGAAAGGCTTTTAAAAAAACTTCTTACAGGTCCTAAAAAGATAAAGGAAAAAGTTTGAAGCCAAATAAAAAAAGCGTTTTATCGGAATATCAAGTGCGTTAGTAATCTGCTTTATTATATCTAAATTTATGATTCAAATGCTAATGGACCCGACAGACGTTGTGCTCCCGGGCTGGTTTGTGAAAAAAAGCATTCTCTAGTCCCCTTTCATACCTGCAAAAATTTTATCAATCGGTCCACTCTCTGGGACGTAGAACTTAGTATAAGTAAATGTAGTAATCAATATGATCCGTCAATATGTATATTCTCATGCATTCAGTAATATATACAAGATATACAAAACTAACTTTTGCCCACGGCTTCGCTCGCGTGGATGTTGTAAATTGGTAAAAATACGATTTTTTCCAAAAACGTGATGTTTAGCCAAAAATAAACCTATGTTACTCTTCATCCTTTCAACTATAGTCTATGCCAAAATTCAAGTCTATTGGTTGCTTCCTTAGAGCGTGAAGGAAGGACAAACTAACAGACACAGTTTCCCACTTATAATATTAGTAAGGATATTAGCACGTATATTAGTTTCTGGTGAACAATTCGTCACCGGCGTAAGTCGCGAAACGACATTTCCAAGATGGCGGATAACAAATGACTGTCATTTTAGTGTTTATAGGGTACGGAGTTTTATGGAGCACCATTTAGCTGAGTTCGAGCAGTCAATTATGATAAATCTTACTTCGATTATCATAAAGGGACCATTCATAAAGTACGTCATTTTGAAGGGGTGGGTGTCAACGATGTTTGATATGGTGTGGCAAGGGGGGGTGGAGGGTGTCCTAAGTTTTGTGATATTACATTTTAAAATTAAAAAATGTTAATCTGAAAATTCTAATTAGGGAAGAGGGGTCTCGGAAATGTGACCTGTAACAAGGGGGGAGGGGGTCTAATAGTCATGAAATTTGTGTGGACCCTTCGGAGCTTTTACAAGGAAGCAGCAAGTCTGTTGCGTCAAGACTCTCGTATCGCGTGGAGGCCGTACCTTTTTCTAGAAACTCAAAATATCTGCATAACAAATTGCAGCAAAACCGGTTCAGCAGTTTGGGCGTATAGAATTAACAGTCAGACGGGCACGTTTTCAAATTCATAATATTACCTAATATATATTTTTTTAATAATAATAATAACGTTTTTTGATGTCCCAAAAACTTTTATCTAGGTTACGGTGTTGCAGGAGTTGCGGTTTTTTAAACAATTGGTATAAGCTTAGGATCAAAAATCAGGTGGCACAGTTATGTTGATCTCTGACTCCGAAACTATTCCATGAAATATCGGAGACAGTGATTCTCACGGTTAAGGCGTGCTTTACATTAATGTCCCTACAAAACACCATCTATCGTGTTTTTAGGCTATAAATAAAGGTTTGCTGCAACTTTAATAGACATTAATTTAAAAGAAGTAAAGTATCATTTATTTTAGTATATATCATTTGTTTTAGTTACAGTATAATTATTAAGTGCTACTTTTTAGCTTTTTTTTAGTTTTACACCTACGCATTTTTTCTTTTTGTCCTATTGTTAATCTCATCCGCAAAAGGTTGACTAGTAGAAATTGCTTAGTAGCAATAAGTTCGCCTTTTGTACATCTCAACCTTGTAGTAATAATTGTCAATGTCTCTTATATATGTGCATTTTTGGTGTACAATAAAGTGTTTTTTTATTATTATTGTTTGTTAGGGAGGTTAATAAATATATGTGAGTGGGTGTATGTGGTAAACTTATGAATTTAATACAAAATCTTAAAACTATAATATACTAAAATATTGTAATAATTGATATCGTAGTTTAAGTGAATGTATAATAACTTATTGTGATACTTGATACTAATCATAATCTAACAATAAATTATAAAGCCCACCTTCGACTGCAATTGGAAAACTTAAACCGCCTTCCAAAAAAAACCAGGTAGAAATATTGTGACACTCGACACTGACAATGGGATTAGAGTCTTTGTCTGTCTGTGTGTGTGTCTTATCTCCGGAATCTGTCGAGGTTTTGACACTTGCGACGATGTTTAAAGAAAGACTTAACACGTGGGAGCTTGGGTGGAAGTAAAAAATAAACAATGAACCTCTGATTATTGTTCTTCAACGAAATATTATTTACCAAGTGTGTGTATGTACAGTCTACAGCACCTTTATATACTAGAAGCTACTTGCAAATTAGAATTGCCACATGGCCAGGATTTCCGGGTTTTTTTAATGATATTTAGGAGGCAAGCAAGCAGACAAGTGGAAAGCAACTGCCGGCCGTCGCCCATAGACACTCGTAACATCCGAAGAGAGTCGCAAGTGCGTTGCCGGTCTTGATGAGGAAAAAAAATAGGGGATTAGAGAAGATGGGCCACCGGTAAACTCTGTATTTTCTGTAAGGCCGTGGTATCCCTCCGGCCGAACCGGCCCTTTCGCGCCGAATCATGACTCTCCCACGGCAATGAGCATCCGTACTATGTACTTGAGATCGGAAAATGTCTCATCGGTACACGCCTCCACCGGGGTTTGAACCTGCAACCTCTCGAGTGTCCCGAATTTTTTTCGAAATTTGGTCTCGGACCGGAGACCGAAACTCTGATTCAACGGTGTCACCTGGACATTTCTGTGACCACGCGTTCTAAAATATCCAAATGTCAAGGAAACGGTCAACCTGGATCTTGCAACCCTATTGCAAACGTAGAGCAAGTTTAAAGCCTCTCACATATTTGCGATGGAACATTTTGATTTTGAGCATCCGACATCCATGGCCAAGTGGGTTTGGTTCGCACTCGAGGGCGATAGGTTCTGTGCTGTGTTTCGTCCAGGCCAAACTAAACCACATTCCCTCTCCCTATCTCCCCTAGCCCATTCCTTTGTTAAAAGGCCGGCAACATACCTTCAACACTTCTGATGTTGCAAAGTGTCCATTGGCGACGACAGTTGATTTCTATCAGGTGACGAGATAAAAAAATATTCCAAACACTTGTTAGTATAAGTATGAACTGGATTCTCATCACAATATGTATTCGCTTTATAATGACTGCTTAATTCACAGCAAAGCTAAACTTAGCTATCGTTATGCTATAAAATTGCAAATTGTTTAAGTAAACCTTTGTAATATCTGGATCCTAGATCGTATCTTGTTAAGGCAAACTTAGCATTTAAGGTTGCTGGCAGAAGATGCCTAAGTTTTAAAAGCTTTTATATTAGCTAACAAGTATATTGAAGTTGTAAAGCGATAGTGTTTAAACATACATTATTTTATATTTTATCTATTTTACAGCTTGATGGATTTTAACGTATGAGGTATCGTTAGAAGCGTTTTGATAGCGCAAGTGACACTGGGTACATTAAAACATTAAAAATCAGAATGGCCGATTTTGAAGTGAAAATTGAGAGTTTCCAAAAAAGTTTTTCCGTTTTATAGGTCGAGTGAGGTATGAAAATGAAGGGCTTTAGATAGCCATTCTAGAAATGTACATAACTTGATGCTTAAATGCAACGGTAGTCGGGTTTTCTGTTTTTGGACATTTAGCTTTTTTTTTCTTTTGATAAATTCATCTCAAACATTTCATATTTTTAAAAACTATTATAAACTATTGTAAATTATAACCTACAAAAATATTATAATATTTATTATAATAACAGATGTCGCTGCTGGTCGTCTACATCGCGGTATTGCTTGACAATTCGCATTTTGTTATACCAGTATAACTTTCAGTAACACGTTTTCCAATTCTGTGCTCTCTACTGGTACGGAACCCTTCATGCGCGATTACAATTCGTTCTTGGCCGGACTTTAGTACCGATAATAATATTTTAACCGTTATTTTAAGGCCCCTACCACACTATAAAACTAGCTCAAAAGTGTTACAAATTATATGTGTATAAAGTTAAAACGCACTTTAGAGCCCTCCAGTATATCAGATCTGCGGGCTGCCCTGCCTGGAGCCCACCCACACTCTCATTTTCATAGCTACCCACTGTTTTATAACTTTTGTGTTGACTGTACACCTTGTAACGTTCAGACATTCCATGATCAGAAGAATCTTTACTTATACCTATACTAGCTTCTGCCCGCAGCTTCGTCCGCGTGGTATTCGAGATTCGTCAGTATGGATTATTTATTATTCCAACCATAGAAATGTTCAACTACAGCAATAATTAACCTATGTCCTTCTCCGACCCCCCAACTAACTTCTCACCTAAAATCATGTCGTGAAGTCGCTCCGTTGCGACGTGAGGAAAGGACAAACAAACACGATTTCCTATTTATAATATTAGGATAACAATTCGATTTTTTTTTAAAAAGTTGAAAACTACAATCCGATTTGAAATAATCGTCGATGTTCGTTGACTGTTACTCGGCACGATAATCATGCAAGCGTCAACACGATCGTCCGTACCACTTTGTCAACTCAACGATCAAAGGTGAATATGGACGAATATCGAGAATATGCGGGAATGTCCTCTACACGTTCGTGCTCGCGTGTCATCATCAGTATTCGCCGATCACGAGGAGGAAGCATAAGACAATTTCTAATCCGTACAAAGGACAAGCTAAATGTCCAAAATTGCAATGCAATGCAAGTCAAACTCATGGAGAGCGTGCCTAACAATCATACAGACACTTGAAAAACATAACCCTCCTGCCGCAGTCGGTTAAAAAACCAATTGACTCTCTTATTCTTTTTTGAAATGAAATGTTTAATTGCATAAAATATGGTTATCAAAGTTGTTACATAATATTTTGCAGTCCACATATTTTGCCGTAGCTGACAACGTCAAATATAATTTTCTTCAATCTTATTGTCACAATTAATGCAACTATTAACATCATTCATAGTCAAAATCATAATTTTAGTCAAAAAATGTCACAAACAATATCCAGATAAGAAAATTAGGTGTCAAAGTTATTTCTGTGCTGTATGTCCATATCTGTCGGTTTCTTATCTCCTGACCGTCCCTGTTGTTTACATATAAATATGCGAGCTATAAACTGAAAAGTATGAACATCGTAAACACACAGAAATTGTCTACTATAAGGAATCGAATTGTTATGATTTTTGTAACGACCTCTAACCACTTACCACGCACTTAAATAATAATAATATCTATCGACGCTTCACACCACGTCAGTCTGGCCCCGTGGTAAGTACCTAAGAGACTTGTGTTACCGGTACCAGACAACGGAAATATATTTAATACTCTTATATACACATATTTAAGATTTTGATTATATGATACAGCATTGAAAAACTTTTTGCGACGTCGGCGGGAACCGAACCCGCGACGGCTTAAGCTATCAACGCGCTTACCAACTGAGCCACAAAGGTCGTCTCTATTATATTAAAAAAAAATAGACTTTCTCTAAATATACCTTAAATAGCATAAAATACTTTTAAGACTCGAAATTCCTCAACTCCAAGTGTCCTCTCCGCTAGTCCAGGACCTCTAGCAAGTTATAATAAATACAGTAAACTAATTAGTTAACAACATTCCCGGGTGATTACCGAAAGTCCCGCTAGATGTCCTCCCGATTACTGAGGTTTAGAGATCAGTTACTACCCGAGTAGAGGGGACACTACCAACAGCTGGTTGGAAAAGAGATAAATAAGAGTTAAAAATCTTGATAAATCCATGTTAACATAATATTATTAATCGCGTACCAAATTCTTCTACGAATCACATTGGACTTTAAAGATTTCCTTGAATATTCATTGTTATAAAATATTATAGACTAGAAGATTCCCATAATTTGGGAAAGTCTAAATTCGTTTATCACATGGGACTTGTACATTTTTCCGGAATAAAAAGTTTCTAATGCCCTTCCCCAGGACTTTAGGTATCATACCAATTTTAAGCAAAATCGGTGCAGCGACTTAGGCGTGAAGAGGTAACAAACATATAGACTGACACACTCTCGCATTTATAATAATATTAGTATGGATACCTTTGTGTGTTTTTGTTTACCTGTTTGTTACTTCTGACTTCACGTCCTAACGAAGACCTAACGAACCAATCGGCATGATTTTTTGCACTGACTTAGTTGGAGAAGAAGAGAGAAGGGTGGATTACGCGAGCAAAGCTGCGGGCAAAAGGTAGTTATTTATGTATTTTGTTTACACCTCGTCATACAGAATAAATACAATTTTAACAGTATATTAAACAAATGATTTTCAATTTGTATTTTCAGATAAATAAAATATTATAAGTTATCTCCGGCGTGTACCCGCGCGGCCGGTATCCGCCATGTCCGCCATGTTTTAATGAACACTTCCTAATTCAACATTCGCACGCGATTCACTCGTAAATCTTGTTATGAAGTACCCGACACTCAGGACTTTAATTACTCAATTTGTCAAATATTATATTCCCTATGGTTATTTTAAAGATCTTATAAAACTAAAATTTAATGTTTGTTTTTGCCTGTATCCAATGAGATGTTTTTAAAATTCTTGGTGTACATTAAAGCTGTTTTATCTCAAGTTCTTTCTTTTTTAGCAAAATAAATACTAAGTGTATGTTCTCGCATAGGTATAAATTAAGTCGACCTAGATACGCGAAAAGGAACCAATCCACACTTGTGACAAAATCGAGTTGATGATACAGAAACTTTCATAAACCTTTTATCAACTCTGACGATTTTTTCAGAACAAAATATTTTAATTTACACAAAAGAACCATCAGGTTTTGCTTAGTATTTTTATATGAATTATTGTTATCAAATTTATATTAATATACACAGATTGTATGATAAAGTATAATATTATGAAAAAAACTTTATTTAAGATACTAAAAAATATACAAAAATTTTTGATTGTAGGACAAATGAAAAATAAACAAAATGGCAGTTTTCTCGGTAATGTCATTGTGTGGGTTGGTTCCTGATTGCTGAACTAGGATCAATAGAAAGTTTTAATCTGTGTAATATGTACGCAATATAACTACCAAAAGTTCAACGAAGTTCGAGCTTGCATACTATTTGCGTTTTTTTATGATATTTAGGGGGTACGCGAGCGAGACGGGTTACCTGATGGAAAGCAACTGCCGTTGTCCATAGACATTCGCGACATCCGAAGAGTCGCAAGTGCGTTTTGGCCTTTGTGAGGAAAAAGGGATAAGGGTATAGAAAAGTTGGGCCACCGGTAAACTCACTCACTGAACAAAACACAGCACAACGCCGTTTCACGCCAGTTTTCTGTGCGGCCGTGGTATCGCTCCGGCCTATTCGTGCCGAAGCGTGGTTCTCCCACGTTTTCGACCATTTAGGCATTAAAAATGAGAAGTACCTTCTGCACGTTAGCTACTCTTATTCCCGGCGTTATCGCCACATCGGGTCACCGGTCCCGGGTCCCAGACACAACCGTAGCTAACGACTAACAGATAATTGATACTGTCCACTCTGCTCTGTGACCGTATTGATCTACATTTTATCACTAATGTACTATACACGCTAAATGTTGGAACATTTTGTTATTAAATAAGGTTTAATTAATAAAAACCCGCCAAGTGCGAGTTGGAATCGATCACGAAGGGACTAGACAAAGGGTCCCGTTTTTACCCTTTGGGTACGGAACCCTAAAACGATAGTATTTTAGGGTTAGTATGAGTCTCCTATATAGAGTTCACAGTGGAAGGCGTCTTGAATTTTCTCATACAAGTCAAGAAAATAGTCGTAGCGATCTCAGTCTATTTTTGGCACAACGAAAGAAAACTATATATTAATACGCGAGCGAAAAACTTTGTACCCCTTTTGAGAAAGGACGCTAAAATCGAAAAGCATGAAACTTCTCCCTGTTATAGTTGATATGGAGGAGGAGCATGGAATACCAATATTATTTTAAAATATGCTTTTAAATTAAAAAAAAAATATTAATAAAATACAACGCACACTACAATATTTTGATATTACATGATAATCATACACGAATATTGTTTATGGCTGACGTCTATGTTTTTTTTTTTAATTTAATGGCCTGGTAACGAAACCTTTATGCCAAATTGAGGTCAGTGATTGAATCGAGAATAGATTATATTTTCATAGCTCCTCTACATGATGGATTATAATATTTTTGGTTGAATTTTGACCACAGGGCGACCTCTAGTTATTGTAATGATCTATCAGAAATGAAATTACTATTGTCTGTAACCTTCTTTAACAAAAAAACAAAATCGTAAAGATTTTTTATACTCACATTAACTTCAATAATAAATATAAAGTTCTGCGTTATCGATGCGGAACCATCCCGTCAACGATACTTTCTATGGCTATTAAAATAGCCTTTATGATTTGTATATATGTAAAAATTTGTAATAATTTAATGTTGGTGGTGTAGTATTTACCGTATTTCCGTAAATTATATCTACTAAATAAAAAACCGACCAAGAGCGAGTTGGACCCGCGTACGAAGAACTCTGTACTCCGAATTGAGAAAAGGTATTTTCGAAAATTAAACAGCTTTGTCAGACGTATCAAGCGATAGCGCAATACATACACCGAAGTCTTACTAATAGGTTCCCGTTTTAACCTTTTAAGTACGGACCTTAAAAAACTAAATTTGAATTAAGTAAATACAATATAATTTTGTTTGACTAAAAATAATTCCTATTTGTTTTATAATCGGGCTTACATCATTAAATGTAACAGGTAATACGTATGTAACTATTAACAGGTAATTAACTGTTAATAAACCGCCAATTAACAAATATATTATAAGTAATTATTGTGAAGCAAATAGAGTTTATTTGTCAGCTGTAGTTAGTCCATCAGTGCTGAGCGGCTGAATGAGCCGGTTAAACGCTTTCAGGTTACAAATTAAACACGTCTATAAATCCATTATCCTGTATGTTTATATACTCATACAAGTTTCATTGAATTCTCAAGAGTCTGAACTTGCGTCGCGGTAATGTATTATGCTCATAATATCTTAAAACTCACCTAAAATGTTACAAAGTGTCTATGCGGTGCTACGAGGCTCTTTTGAAATAAGTATGCAGTGTGTATAATATTCTTTTATTGTAGTGAACCTAGTGACTGATAAATAGTGGCGTTGTTGGACTTGTTGGTCGCGGGATTGTGGTTATCGTCCACGGGGTTGCAGGGTCCCGCGGTGCGTGATCGCAATCCCTAGTGTAGATATTCAGAAAAAAAATGATCGAAATTTACTCAGAAATATTTAATTTTGATTTTGACAGCCTAAAGAGTAAAACATTATGGCTTTGTTGAATGTAATATAGGTATTATACCTTAAATCAATATTCAGATCCTCTCTGCCAGCGGCCGCGACACATGAAAATAAAATATAACGCCTATTGACAAAAGCAATAGCTTTTTATTTTCTAACTAGTTGGTGGCCGCGACTTCGTTGCGCAAAAATTTTATATAACGCGGGACATTTTCCCATATATATTTCCAGTAGTTCCGGAGATTAGCGCGTACCAACAAACACACAAATCTACCAAAACAAACAGACAACTTTATTTTTGTAGATTTGTGTTCCTAAGACCCCTAAATTGATTAGTTTGTAAAAAAATATTAATTGTGCAGACACACCAATTTTACTGTTTTATTATATGTATACATGAAATTGGTAGTGGCGAAGATCAAAATGAAACCTATAGTTTATATTATAAAGTAGCATTGATCGTCATTTTACCTTGAGATTTCAGATAGTAATCAACAGAGTAACACTTATATTAGTATGGAGAGCCCAAGAGGGGTATTTTGGTTGAACGCGTCAGATTAAGCCAGTGTACACTTTCTACTTGTATCTGGTTATCATATCCTACTCCCCGGCTATATTAAGTACCTAAAATATTTTTCCTGCTGCCTGCATGTCTCCAGTCTAGCTTTTTTTCTCTGAAATGAAACGTTTCCCCTCTCTTGACAGTAAAAGGCATACAATCACATATCTCCATAAAAATCTTCGTAAAATACAGCGAGTGATTCCGGTATCTACACCAGCCATAAATACCAGAAAATAGGTTTCTTATTGGCTATAAGAATTCATTGCGCCATCTTGGCTGTCAGCCAGCGCCGCCATTTTATGTAATCCGCCATCTTGTGTTGGTTTTTCGCGGGAAACTGCGTGGAAGCGCGGTAATGCGTATGCTAATGTGACAGATATTTTTTTATTGAGAGGACAGGCAAACATGTGTCCAGTACAAGAACCATAAATGCATCCATAAATAAAATTTTTAATATTTATTTAAGTCATCGCTCGAAGACGATTTCAAAGCTGTAAATTTTTACTTAATTGACGTTAAAATCATATATTTTTTTGGTTTCTATTTCAAGTTTTTGTAAAACTTGCAACTGGAGATTCTTTGCGCCACATTGGTTGTCATTTGTCACCATATCGGTTGTGAGTTGTCACGGTATCGGTTGTTACGTAAAAAGTAACCGTATAGCGTTACCGTCAAATTAACGGTTACATCCCACCCCTCGCTATTTGATCGTTATTTACGTCATTGCTGCTGTTGGTTTTTCTGTAATTAAGTAACCAAAACCTTTGATCACAATTCACAGATATCTTCAATAACAAATTAAAATAAATATCTAATAATATTAACTCTTATTCAAAGCAGACTGAAATAAGTTTAAGAAGAAAATTTGATATGTTATATGTGTATTTTAGATATATAACAAGATCTAAGTAGTATATGTGATTGATTGTACTGTTGGTTCACGGTGGAAATTCATGTTCATACGTAAAGAAACACACTTTTCTTGCACTTTTTCCACTATATTTTCTTAGATTTTCCAAATTTATAATAAAAACACGACCGGTTTCGGCAAAGTGATGATGACTTTGTCGAAACCGGTCGTGTATTTATTATAAATTTGTAAAATCTAATAAAATATTGTGGAAAAAGTGCAAGAAAAGTGTGTTTCTTTAAGTAGATCAAATTAGTGATGGTATAATTTTCAACTAAAGTACCATAAGTGCAGAAGTAATAAAGTGTAATATGTTTAAAAGTTTCTGCGCTGAAAGGTATCTCTTCTCTTTGAATTTTTCAGAGATAATATTGTTACCCAGTTAATAATTTACCCTTAAAACCCGAACCTATTCAATTCAATTCATTTATTATTCACCACAAATATACATCAATGAAATGTCAGTAATATTCATGCGGAGTAAATAACACATTCTTAAATAACATGCAACTTTGCGAAGTACACAGTTATACACTTTTATTTATCTATTGAACCCAAACCAGGCAAAGCCTGTATCTTGGCGGGCCTGATTTTTACTGAATTATTTCACAAATCAATTATATGCTTATTATTATACGTCTTTAGCCGTGGGAGAGCCAAACTTCGAAACGGCGTTGTGCTGTTTTCGTTCAGTGAGTGAGTTTACCGGTGGCCCAACTTCCCTAATCCCTTACACCTATTCCCACATTAAGACCGACACTTGCGACTCTTCGGATGTCGCAGATGTCAACGTGTATGGCGACGGCAATTGCTTTCCATCAGGTAACTCGCCTGCTCGTTTGCCCCCAAAATATAATAATAAAAAAACGTCTGGCAACACTCTTTCTGTAGTCTTTAGTTAGTAGTATTACGTGGACAAAGGAGGGTTGGCGAGGAGAGGGGAGGGGAGGGACAGCAGACCCTCATTACCTCCGGGAACTCGCGATCTGATACGGACAGACGGACAGGACGAGTCAACTCATTAGAATTATGTTTGTCTGTATGTATTTATGACTGGGAATGCTATGTCACCCGCGCCCGGCCGCGATTAATAGTTATATTTCTCGCGTTTAAGAGTGGCCTGTGTTAGTTGGTAGTTTTTTTTTTATTTTTTAAAAATAAGGTCATCTATAGGCTTTTCGTCCATATCCTTTATTTGTAATTCTTATGTTAGGTTTTTTGTACCTAGGATCTCATCCAAACTTCTTATACAACTTATATAACATTACTGTTAATGTCAGTCCATCACGCTTTCGGAATTTCATGAATAATTTATAAGTATAATATAATATATTATATGTGTAAATTTTTATACCAATTACCTGGATGTAGTAGGATGGGATGGTGACAATACATGCGCAAATTTGTAAAAGATAGTACGAGTTAGTTATAATCTAACACAAATACGAAAAACGAGAAAACTTTTAACCTAAAAAACTAGTAGTAAAAAATCATTAGCATTCATGATTAATTTCTAAATAATCATTAGCAGTAATTAAATTAATTGTACTTGCTAAAAATATGAATGCCAATAACATCATGCGCAGGAATTAATAATTTTAATCTACGATCATGAAAATTCACGTTCGCGCTGCGCGGCGCTAGCTGCTTATATTAAATTATTTCATTCGTTGCAAATTAAAAATAAATTTCAGAAAAAAGCAAAATTTTTAATTTTAACTTTTAGAACAAATAATAATTTTAGCAGATAGCACAGCATATAGCAATAGCGCGTAGCATGCTATTTATATGATTATATGAAATTTGGCATAATAATGAAATTAATAGAAATTAGCGTCAATTCCATTACTAAGAAATAGTAACAAACATTTACGGAAACATTACCAAAGATAAAATCATAGGATCGTAACATTAGTGCCTCCATGATCAATATTAAGAATTTAAAACTCAAAAAAATTATTCCAAAATGAAGCATAATACATTTACTAATGTTGTTAATCATAATGTAATTTTCACGGCTCGTACGGAGGTACCTTCGTCAACAAAATGTCGTCTAGGGGATGAAAAGGGTTGCTGTAATTAGAAAATTAAAATTTCAATATAATTAATTTAGACCAGACAAGTAGATAACTAAATGTACTCAGCCATATAAGTTTATGTTATCATAGAGGAATGATGTTATGTAATATCTTAAATCTGAGAAAAATTCTACATTTTTTAAATTGATGACCTTCAGTAATAGACTACAAAATTTGATCGAAGATGGGTTACGTATAACGTACGTACGTATGTACTAACCTAACTTAACCCGTTTTTGACAACATTTTTTGGTTACTGCTCAGCTCCTATTGGTCGTGGCGAGATGTTATATAGCCTTCCTCAATAAATGGACTAACCAACACATTTTTTTTTTATTATTCCTGAGATTAGCGCGTTCAAATAAACAAACTCTTCAGACTTATATTAACTAAAAATAACCACAACAGTCGTCAAAATAGTCATAGTTTTTCCCAAATTTATATTCAAATGGAAAAAATCCTAGTTTTTATAGTTTTCCCTTTATTTTTTTATTTTATTTGGAAAACAAACAGTGATATACAGCAAAATTACATTTTGAGTAGGTATTAGGACACCATTTACATGTTTTCACATAAGGCTAACTATTTAAATAAGACAAAAAACAAAAGACTTGCAACTTAAAGATAGATTGTAACCATTTTTTAATGTGACAATTAAACCCTAACTCTACTAAATTTGATCTCTCTGAGTTCATGGTAAGTATTAGTTTTAATTTGATGATCATGACTGAGTGAGTGAGTGAGTGTCGAAAGTGCGAAACTTCGCTATCGCTTAACTTGAGAACTAAATGACCTAGAGGCTTGAAATTTCAGATTTCAAGTATGTGTTTGCTAGCTTTCTGGTGTTATCCAGAGGTTCTCAAATGGTAGGGTGAAAATCCGGCGAAATAGTTCCTGTAAATGATACGGCAGTGTTTGCTTCGCGCTCGACTTGGCGATCAGATTTTCTTTTCAGTCAACCCGCTCTAAATTTTCTCTGCACACATTACAAAACGTACGTGTCCCGTGGGATGCTAGTGATTGAGGTGTTCCGTGTGTCTGTGCGATTGTTATTAATTATTTATTTATTGGTCTCCGCTCATGTTGTGTGTCGTTGGCCCCGGCACGCACGATATAACAGTATTTAGTATCAGACAATGAGGGCTCCAATTGATTTCTCAATTAATTCCAGAACAATACTTAGTAACTGGTACCAGTCATTGTCGTAACTAAGGTAAATAACCTAAAGTGACGAGTAATGTAAGACGAAGGGCGCATCTAACATTTTTTTTATTATGTTAGGTATATATGTTGTAACTTAGAATTATCTAAAAAAGACGCACAAACTATTTTTTATTTAATAAAGAAATGTTAGGTACTCCCTTTTTCCTTACGGCAACATAATAGGTTGGGTGAAATGCTCGCGAAAAAACCCTCTTTAATAAATAAAAGATTAAAAAAAAAACATAACAAGCTGAGAAACGGTTTAACTTTCAATTAAGATATATGTAATAGATATATGTAAGGACAACGTAGTAGTAATCAAAGAATTTAGTCTTGGTCTGTTTTTTCCTTAAGTTTCAAATTTTAACACACCAGGATTATAATTAGTTATATAGGTATTTCAATTACCCACCAAGAGCCTAATGGTTAAGACCGCACTCGAGAGGGTGCAGATTCAAACCCGGGTGGAGGCGTGTACTAATGACACATGAGACATTTTCCGATCTCAAGTACATAATACGGATGCTTACTACCGTGGGAGAGCCATGCTTCGGCACGAATGGGCCGGCTCGACTGGAGTGAAACGGCGTTGTGCTGTGTTTCGTTCAGTGAGTCAGTTTTCCGGTGGCCCAAATTCCATTATCCACCTATTCCTATTCCCTCATAAAGGGCCGGCAACGCACTAGCGATTCTTCTGATGAACCGAATGTCCGACGGCAATTGCTTTCCATCAGGTAACCCGTCTACTCGCTTGCCCCCTAAATATCATAAAAAAACCCTATTTTAGACAGTTTATTTGTCGTGGCCTAGTGAGTAGTGGATAGATGTTTGGTTCGTTTGCTAGGTTTGAAACCGAGTTGAGGAGACCAATAAGACTTCTTCCGATCTCAAGTATACGGATACTCGTGAGGAAACCCACCCAATGCACAAGATTTTTTCGGTTAAGAACCTCGGCTTGTATCTTTGCCAACGTTGTGTCAACTATAAAAGTACATGTATCAGAATTATGTTATACTATACTTTGTAATTGTAATGTTTAATATACTCGTATGTACCGCTGGTGTCCTTAAAAAAAATAATAAGACTGGTCCCAGACGTATTGAGTTTTCCAATCCTATGGACTTGGCTGACCGAATTGTGAGAATCCTGTCCCAGGCACATACTTTGATGAGTGGTTATTTCAAATCCAAACTGATATTATAAATACGAGAGTGTGTGTATCTGTTACCTCTTCACGCCCAAACTGCTGAACCGACTGAAATTTGGTATGGAGAATTTGAGTCCCGGGATATAATATAGGATATAATATATATAATATAGGATACTTACAAAACAAAAATAAGCGATAATAAGGGCGTGTATGTGTTCCTTATATAGAGTTATATAAGGAACACATACGCACGTGTACGGTTACGCGTAAAAGTAGCGGCGCTGAAGGCGAACAAAAATTTTTGTAATTCGTATGGAGGAACTCTTGTCGCTAGCGCTCTATCCGATAGAAATCGCAAACATTATTTCTCGCTTTCAACGCCGCTACTTTCATATTAAGTTCTATGTAAGGGACAGGGATAAAAAAATATCCACAATGAATGCAAAGGACACTTTGTCGTAACTAGGACGCGATAAGCGCTGCAGCCAGCTCGCCAGTCGCCAGTAACTTGGTACCGTTTATATAATTAATAGTTGATTAACGAGGCCTGGTAATTGCTGTGTCGCTCGCGGTGAGATTTATGCCGCTGAATGGTTCGATACAAGATAGAGCCGTGAGTTATGGACGCGTATCAACACGGTGACGCGGTTTGTATACTCGTATATCGCTACAGAGTAGAAACTTCTCTTCAGCTTTAAGATGCTATAAATCATAATATTGTTTTCCATATTTTTGGTAAAAGATGGTCCCGTGCGAGTTTCTTACGCCGGTTCTTTTGGCCGGGTTAATTCCTGAAAAGAAAGATTTTGTTTTTTATTTTATTATTTATTTATTTTATTATTTTGTTTTTATATTTCCAGTAACTAGCGTGTGATGCTGACTCAGTAGATTTTGTATAAAATATAGGCTCTAAAAAATATTTTTACATAATTAATTGTGGGAACTATCTATAGTCAATACATAGTTTGGGCCTTGACGACATTTTTATGCAGATTTAATAGTGAAATACAATATTCTTTATACTTCTTTATAAACTAAATGAAAAACCTTGTTCTTTTATGATATTAAGGGGGTAACACGGGTTATCTGATGAATAGCAACTGCTGTCGCCCATAGACACTCGTGACATCCGAAGAGTCGCAAGTGCGTTGCCGGCCATGAGGGGATTGGCAATGGGAAAACTCATTGGCTGAACGAAACACAGCACAACGCCGTCTCACGCCAGTTTCCTGTGAGGCCGTGGTATACCTCCGGTCGATCCGGCCCATTCGTACCGAGGCATGGCTCTCCCACGGCAAATTGTGACATGTAGAAAGTACGAAATATGATAACGGCGATCTGATCTGAAATATTGTGTGATTTGTAACCAAATTAGTTGAACATGATATCATGTCTTGGGTATCACATTTTCAAATATAAAATTTTAAAGACGAAGAGACTTTTACCATAACTATAGGAAAGAAGAGCGTTGTTTTACAGCGGTTTTAAATGACGCCGTGACATGAAACCTTGCCTTGCCGTTGAAACTATATGCTGCCCGCAACTCCATCGTGCCAAAATTCGTTCATCGCACAGGTACATTTTTCCGGGATAAAAAATATCCTATATCCTTCCCCGGCACTCAAAGTATCGCCATACCATCAGGTTTAAAGAGGTAACAGCCACACAGACAGACACACTTTCGCATTAATATATAAGGAAGTATAGATAATGTGTACAATTCCCGCGGGACGCGTCATAAACGAATTTCTACGTAACAGAATCGAATATATTATGAAGAATATGTTAATTCGATCTATTTCAGGAAGACTCATGGTTCATGGACCGCAAAAATACACATCATAACATGTTAGCTACTCAGTAATAATATCTTTTTTATATAAACTAGGGGGTAAATGAGACAATGTGTCATCCAATGGAAACCACAACCATTTTCCATGAGCACTCGCAACATTAAAGTTTTCAAGAATTTTAAGGCGATAATTTGGGCCCTCGGTAAACATAAGTGTAGTTTCACGCCGGTTTTGTGTGAGGCCGTGATATTTCTCCAATCAAGTCGGCCAATTCGTGCTGAGGCGTGGCTCACGGCATGTTTGCGTAGCTCTTTTAAATCATGTCTAATCCCCTACACTTAATTTTTTCTTCGTCAAAACAGTTTGACTAAGCGCCCTGGCGTCGAGCAATAAGTTATCATTGATGTCGATAGCGCGTATCGGATATTCCAAGATGGCGCGCGATGCCAACTTAGATGTTATCAGCAATCAGGTGAGCTAACAAGGTGGTACAGGCGAACACCTTGTATACGATACACTTAAAGTTTTAATCGGATACCAGCTTTAAATAAACAGTGATTGTTACTTGAAGTGCTACTACTTTTTTAATGAATTTAAGATGGATAATAGCAAAGCTTTTGTAAAAATTGACGATTCACGCACTGATAAATAAATTTTAAAACTACTAAGACTAAATGTAGCATAGACATTACTTGTTATTATTCTTATAATATTACAGAAGACAAAGTATTAACGCCAAATTAAATCAAAATTGCTCTCGCTAAGGGTAAAGAATACATAGACATTCGAGCTTGAAACTTTATTCTATATTTGAATAACACATAAACAAAGCGCGGGTTCACATATATTCTCTCTTTTTTTTTTATATAAAATGAGGGGGCAAACGAGCAAACGGGAAAGCAA
>JAOTAV010036154.1:0-18952 GCA_026546445.1 Cyclargus thomasi
TATAAGCTATATTGTGGTAAAGTTTCATTCAAATCCATTCAGTAGTTTTTACGTGAAAGAGTAACAAACATCCATACGTCCATACATCCATACATCCATACTTACAAACTTTCGCCTTTATAATAGTAGTAGGATGTGTATTGTACAATCAGTGAAGTTGAAACAGATACGGATCGTGGATCTAAGTAATTTGGTCGGTTTATGACAAACTTTGCCGATAGACCACGATTAATATGGAATTGATATATTCCTACCGAATTACGTAGGTCCGTCAACTGGCTCTCTTTCAAATTCCCCCATTATACATCTCTCCTTCGCTACTGTTTTGTTTAATATCTTATAGGTAATGATGTATATACTAGCAAGTTCGATTTATATTTTACTAATGAGTATAACAAGATTGTTAGAAGATATTAAGTAAAAAATATTTTGCTTGTTATCTCAAACATGACCACAGATAATTAGGCCCAACATAAATTAAAACATGCAATTAAGAGAAATTAAACAATCTCTTATCACACACGAAAGTATTCACGTACATAAACAATAATATTTTATCATTAACAAACGTAATCAATATATAAAAAATATATTATGTTATCGAAGAAGATTTGATACCTAAAATATGCATTATTTTTTTTATCTGCGGCTTTGCTTGCATTACGAATAGAAATATAATTATACATAATTATGTTCGAAAGAAGAATTCTTCTGTGCGTGTGTTTGTCACCGAACTCGTCCCGAACGACTGGACCGATTTTGATGAATTTTTTGTGAGTGTTTTAGGGGATTTGCGAATAGTTTAAATTTACAAACAAAAAAATTAGGACCACCCACTGAACAAAATACAGTACAATACCGTTTCACGCCGGTTTTCTGAGAGACAATGGGAGAAAAATGTCACTCCCTTATGATTTCTCTGAAATCTTCGATGATAATTTATTAACTCACGATATTGACGTATATAAAGCGTTTAAAAAAATTAAGGTCTGTTAAAAAAGAACCCAAATACAAATATTATAGGTTAGCTCGCAAAAATGTTTGGTAATGATTGTTGATGTAACTTTTTGCATGGCTTCCTTTCTTTAAAAGTTTACGTTTCTGTTGACTTAAATTTGTTTTATTTCAAGTGAAAACTTTTACGAAACGAATTACTAAATAATTCGTTTCGTAAGAGTTTTCACTTGACTCATGTCATACAACTTAGGTATTCTCACCTAAACTCGTTCTGTAAGCATTAGTATTGTATCTATTTTATTACATTTTAATTTATTAGAAAAATTGGATACATAATCATCTTAAGATCACACTTTGCATAATATGAGAAAATAGAATCAGCAAAACAATTCACTTCAGTTCAATACAGTTAAATTATGTCAGATCATCAAATCATTATAGAACTACAGAAAGGTTTTAGATCTCTTTAAAAATTATCGGTTCCGATGTCGTTACGTAAAACTCCCTCTGCTTTTTCTTTATCTTTAAATGGCGCTAAGACTGTATTATAACCATGGCCAGTGACAAGTAAAGGTGGGAAATCAATTTCCTTGTTCCGATAAGATTTTTAGCAACGTTGCATAATATCGTCAAGTCTAAAGTGAAGGTAAAACGTCGGTCAAGTCAGTCGAAGTGGTAGACGCTTTACTACAATTTCGAATGGAGTTTTGGTGGGATACATAAAACAGAACGTTATTTGAAGTTGTATCACTTGCTCACACTTGTGCATGATATCGAAAATTTTTTGGTTGATATTCTGCCACTATAACGCATTAAAACCCGAAACAACACAAATTTAGCGAAGAAATACAAAAACACAACACTTTTTCACATCCCGCCAAACCCCCGGCGGGACGGGGTTATATAATAATAATATTATCATGTAAATTATATTCATCGAGCATAGAACCAAAAGAGCGGAAATGCTATTAGTTTTTTTCGGAAAAAAATCCGTCCAAAGCCACTGCGCTCTGATTAGTCGGAAGTATCGGAGTACGTACACACAGGGCATCTTTTGGTGTGCACTGTTTTAGTGCGAGCGTTAGTTGGTTGGCGGTTAATTTATCAGTGCAAAAACACTGATAAGTTTCCGACACGGATGGATCACATTACTTCTTTATTGGTTCTATACCCGATGGTTATAAAAAAGATGCAACCTGCAGCTCTTCCTATAGATATATCATATAACAAAATGAAATAGTTTGTAACTATTTTAAGTTAGTAGTTAGTAGAGTTAATCCTCTTCAATAAGGTATCGGAGCATAGCTTGTTACACAAACGGATCTCTCAAATCTACTTTATTTTCTTCAAGTTATCAGTAGGGGTTACGCGATAGGGCAAACAAACAAATATTCGCGAATCACCTGATAAAACTTATTATAAAAGGAGCCGTGATTTAGTCATCGGTACAGTTACCTTCTGGTCTGTCCAAGATGAAGACTGCTGTGGTACTTGTTGCTCTCGTAGCGATCGCTCTGGGAAGCGCCATCCACGCTCCCGAGCATCACTACAGAACTAAAACTGGTAAGTTAAATTCCATTTCTAATAGTCATTTATTTTATTATTTTTGAAAATTATAATACATTATTTTATTATACGACAGTATAGTATTATAAATTTTTGATTACCATTTGTTGAATAACTATAGTTATTTTAAACCAGCCAATGATTTGATTTGCACTCTAGTATAATAACGTAATATTTTTTGAGTTCTTTAATATTTTCGCCTCGATTCACTGTTTGCGCTTTAGATAATTAGATTCAATGGGCTAGGTAATGGGACACTTATTTTAAATATTTATTGTAGTTGACAATGAGCTGGTCGTCAAGCAGAAGGAGATCCTAAAGCTGTTCATGCACACTGGACAGGTTGACACCGAATCCGACTACTACAAGCTTGGCGCGAGCTACCACTTGGGACAACTTAATGTAGATGACTACACAGTAAGTCAAAGATACACAAAATACTATCCCATTAAAGCATATATTGTTCAAGCTTTTAATACTACAGATGAACTGCTTTTTATAACACCTACAAGAGAACAACTGAGAAAGAGTTTATAGTGCTTTCATTATTTTAGCTGTTATACACGAAAAACACGACTGCCACAAAAATATTGTATGATGACGTAACATATAAAGCGTTTTATTTTGTAGAAAATTGTAAGTAAATGCAACTAATATATGTTTCATTATTTTTTCAGAACAAGAAGGCCGTTGAGGAATTCTTGGAATTGTACAAGAGTGGTTTCATGCCCAAGAATGTACCTTTCTCGATCTTCTACGAGAGACAAAGAGAGGAAGCTGTCGCTCTGTTCCACCTTTTCTTCTACGCGAAGGACTTCGAAACCTTCTACAAGACCGCAGCAGCAGCTCGCATCTCTATGAACGAGGAGCAGTTCTTATACGCTTACTACGTTGCCCTCGTCCACCGCCCAGACACCAAGGTCTTGGCTCTTCCAGCACCATATGAAGTATGGCCCAAACTCTTCTCCAACTCCGATGTTTGGCAAAGGTTGTACCGTACAAAGTTGCAAGGAGGTCTTATCACTCCTGATTTTGGAATGGACCAGGGCGTTACGTTGGAAAGCGATCACTACGTCATCTACGCCAACTACTCTGACTACTCCACCTACTCTCATGATGACTTCAAGATCTCCTACTTTACCGAAGACATTGGACTTAACGCCTACTACTTCTACTTCCACGTATACTTCCCCTTCTGGATGAACGGAGACGTGTACCCCGCAATGAAGGAGCGTCGCGGTGAAGTGTACTACTACTTCTACCAGCAAATCCTGGCTCGTTACTACCTGGAGCGTCTGGCCAATGGCATGAGCGAAATCCCCGATTTCTCCTGGTGGGAACCAATCAAGACCGGATACAGCCCGTACATGAGCAACTACCATTCATTCGTGCAAAGACCAGAACACCACTCAATTCTATACACCAAGAATGCGGAGGAGATGCAACTTTTGGACACCTACGAGAAGACCTTTATCCAGTACCTCGAGATGATTCATTTCAAGGCTGTAAGTCATTCAAGTAGTTTAAAAAGGATTTTATTTACTTGTTAAACACATTTTCCAAAATTTTATGGCACTTTCAAAAAAACTTACTATTTTTTTCTATTTTCAGTATGGCCAAGAACTCGACCTTCATAACTCGAAATCGGTCAACTTTATTGGAAACTTCTGGCAAGCGAATGCTGATCTCCACGGGAAAATGATGCCTAGTGACAACCACAACTCTTATGAAGTTACTGCCCGCCACATCTTGAGCGCTGCTCCTGAACCAGTTGACAAGTAAGTTAAGATATTTTTAAAATTAAAAAATGCTTACTACTTCTTAGAAGAAGACTTCACTACTAATGACCTACTTTTATTTCAGATACTCATTCATCCCGTCGGCTCTGGACTTCTACCAAACTTCAATGCGTGACCCCATCTTCTACCAGATGTACAGCAAAATCATGAAGTACATCATTGAATTTAAAAAATTCTTGACCCCATACACCCAGGAGATGCTCCACTATGTTGGAGTGAAGATCAACAGCGTGAATGTAGACAAACTAGTCACTTACTTCGACTTCTACGACTTCGAAGTTACCAACGGTGCTTACTACAGCAAGGAGGAGCTTAAGGCTAAGGACCATCCTTACTACGTGGTGCGCCAACCCCGTCTTAACCACAAACCTTTCACCGTAACCGTAGACGTTAAGTCTGACATTGAAGGTGATGCTGTTGTTAAGATGTTCTTAGGTCCCAAATACGACAGCAAGGGCTACCCCATCAGCATCGAAGACAACTGGCAAAACTTTGTTGAGTTAGACTGGTTTGTTCACAAATTAGTGAAGGGAGAGAACAAGATTGAGCGTATGTCTAATGACTTCTTCTTCTACAAGGAAGACTCTGCTCCTATCCGTGAGATGTACAAAATGCTCGCTGACAACAAACTGCCCACTGATATGTTGATGGAGTCTGGCTCTTTCCCGAAGAGGCTGCTTTTGCCTAAGGGTACCAAGGGTGGATTCCCCTTCCAACTATATGTGATTGTCTACCCATACCAATCCAGAGACACCAAGATGGACGCTATCAAATCTTTGGAAATGGACACTAAGCCATTGGGTTATCCATTCGACCGTCCAGTTCACGACTTGCACTTTAGACAGCCCAACATGTACTTTGAGGACATCGAAATTGTTCACGAAGGTGAAGACTGGACCTGGAAGTACAACGTACCCCATTACCTTTCCCATGACAACGAAGTCAAGAAACACTAAAGGAGAGAGAAAGATTAACTTACACAATGGATTGATGCTAGTTTTTTAATTTATAATGTTATTTATAATACATGTTAATATAATAGTATATTATTCACATCTTGTTTAAATATTCTTCTATTTTTAAATATTTCTTCTTAATTTTGTATTCTTCTTTATGTTAATAATGACTAATGTCACGTATTTTTCTAAATTTTAGATGGTGATAATTTTGAACTCAAAATATACTATGGCGGTTTTATTAACAGTCCAGTTACTAGCGCAACGATAATTTTAAACTAGTTTTCTATATTACTTTGACCTTATGTAGGGTATCACATTTTGACTAAAAATAAATATTTATAATAATTATGTATGTGCTAAACGAAAATAGCTGTACAGATTTCTTAACAAAACCTTATTAGTATAGAGTAACTAACATAACACAATTATCTGCAAAATACAAATTAGACATGACGAGAAACTTTATGAAAAACAGTAACGTTATAAAATTTATAGTTTTTGTATGCTGAGTTCTCGTTGGCAAGAGCTGGTCTATGGAATGGAAAGCCAAATGGTTCAAATACATCTGACATATCACTTTGAGGAGTTATCATTACAAATAAAGTTAATTTAAGTCCTTGCTCTAAGCCTCTAGGTATCATCAGATTTGCAGGGAATTTAAACATGTCATACCTATTAACTTTTGGTTGTCTGGATTCTAAATTATAATAGTCATCAAAAGAATATCTTGCAGAACTTTCCGAACTCCATGAAATATAATTAATTCCTTCAGAAAAACTATACGAAAATAGGTCTAACTCGAAAAATCTGTGATACTGTTTCCAGCATTCTAATTCTTCACACTGTACTCCCAAAAACAATCTTACATTTCCAGTCTTATTAACTAGGGAACTTACTGTAAAGTTAAGGGTAAATGGTAAATAGTTTAGTCTTTGCTTTCTGGCAGCAAAAATTAGCGAATTACTATCATCTCCACTAAAAATGTTGTTTAGTTTGAATTTGTAAGAATCGAAGAATGTTGTTATTTTACTAAAACTGTTGTCAACAATTTCGAATTCATCTGTTTCATATTCAGCAAGTTTATAGGGCTCAAGTTTTTTTGAAAACTCTGAAAAGTAATTGAACATATTTTCAATTAAAGACCAGTAGATAGGATCCCGTAGTGATGTTTCAGGATGATGCAACACCGAAGGGGCTGGGTTGTATCTGAAATACAAATTTTAAAAGTATTGAAAATTGATAATGATCTGGATAATATTTCTTGTGATTCAAAACGATTACAAATAATGTATAGTGTAAAAAATCTGAATAAAATACTCAAAACAACTTTTTTTTTATTATGATTTGATACTCATAAGTGATGGCAATATTTAATAATATATAAGTTGAATATATAAATTTACCCTGCAGTGGGGTTGTTGGCGCCATACCCGTAATAGTCTTTAACATATTTAGCCACTGGAACCCTCTCGTAGTTACTACGAATGAGCTTAGCAATTAAATCAACATAATTATTTTCAGTCAAAGTAATATTTATGCCCCCGTCCTGAAATAGAAAAATATTTAATTTAAAGTATTGTATCTTAAATAACCTTATTTATAAGAAAATGTACTGTGGGTATTTACCATATAAATAAATCCTCTATCAAGACATTCTTTGATTGCAATATCAATCTTCTTTATGCGGTAGTAGTTACTACCAATGTTTTGTTTTAATCTTGCAGGAAATGAAATACCATTATCATAAACTAAAAATGGTAAGAAATTGTCTAAACACCTTTCGATCGGAGAATAGCTAGTGTGTTGCTCATGTTCATATTCAAGGTTTAACCTTGTTAACAGCTGTTTGTGAATAAAATAGTAATTTTCCGCAAATCTAGGATCTAATTCGGATAATTCATCATTGCTCATCCAGAATGGGTACATAAGATGTATTCCATAGTAATAACTATTCAGGCCAATGTCTTCTCTGAAATAGTTTAATTTTTCCTGGCACATATTTTCGAAGTTCCACGCAGAGTTATTTGTTTTTATTGTGATAATATTTTCTTGTCTATAATATTGGTTTATGAAACCTTCTTTCTCGTCAAACTTTCCATTGTTAATCTTGATTTTCAGGGCTTTGTTTATAGTTTCACTATTAACAAAAAAATTGGGCTTGTTGATAAACGGTGGGTTTTTTTTTAAATCGTAATCTACATCTTTGTAAAGTGATAGAAGGCGTAGTGAATAATCTACGATATCTTTGTTAATGTTTGCTAAGGCCCAGTCTTTTACATATGGTATTTTATCATCTGATGCAGTTTTTAGTAGTCTAAATAGAGCTATAGCTGTTTCTCTCATGTGGTCGTCGTACAAGTTGAATGTTAAACCTTTTATGGCATGTCCAGATTCTATATGTTCTTGTAGTATTTTATAATGTTCATTACTCTAGAAGACAACAATTTTGATGATAATTGATATCATTGTTTCATATGATATGTGTCTGGCTATCAGTAAATTTCTCGCGCTTTAATGGTTAAGATATAGTTTTGTATGAAGGTACTTTAAATACAGGAAAAATATAATATGATGATATTTTTTGTAACGGAAAATGTATGATGCCGCAATAATTGAATTTATAAACCATAACAAACAGAGTCTAAAAAATCTTACCTCTGATACCAAATTCTTCAAGTCCATATTTAAATGCTTAGCAGTATTTTGTGGAAGATAACCAGGTACTATGTATTTAATGTATTTGTCATCACTCAAAGCCAATTCTAGAATGAGATTAAAATCGTTACAAAATTTTTAATAAAATAACATAAAAATTATACTATCAGAAGTTGATTCATAGTTAGATTAATACTTAAATAATTCGGTTGCGTTATTTTAAAACAAGTCAACAATCTCGATCAACGTTAAATAATAGGCCCGACCAAAAGTTATGGGTATGTCGTCTGCCTATTAATAATTATGAAGCTAAGCGTTAATTAGAAACTATAGTTTTACTGAAAATAATTGCAGTAACTAAAACATCTTAAACACTACCTCCATCATGTATGATCCCAAAAAAGTCATCCGCTGGTGCCGAGATGACATTTCCCAGGAAAAACAACCACAGGAACATTTCCAAAGGCCGCGGAAGCATAGCGCACACCGTGAACTTGCGAACTAAGTGTTTTTGACCCAAACAACATATATGTACCTTTGCTAGGTTACTATTTCTGTACTCAATTGTAATCTTGGGGACGGCTAAATGGAAATAATCTGATAAGTACACTTGTGCAGAAAATACCAAGTTGCTTTAGGTATATACGTGACGAAAAACGGATTTTATTTTTTTGTGTGAAAGGTATTTGCTTTCTTAAATTTATTCCTATTTATTTAATGAAGTTTAGTAAATGTTAATACAAGAACCACAAACTTAAGTGAGTCAAAATATTAAATAATAAAACAAAAAACTTTTTATTGTTAAATATTTTAAAAACAAAAATTGATGACTCTTGATTTATATTCAAAAGCAGGTGGGGTGAATAAAAAAAACTAATTTTATTATATTTCGCTCAAACTAAGAATTTCTATAGCAATGTAACAAATAAGAATAATGTTGGTGATACTAAAAATAGGATAACCTTTAAAGAAAATATCCTTGACATTACCGATGACGTAACATTACAGGATGAGCGCGACTGTACATAGCAGTATCCTCGAGGAAGCAAAATGCAATTGGACAATTTTTCAATTGTGACTGCGTGGCATACCTAATTTCGTTCCAGCGAGTTGTCGTTGACAAGTATATGAGTTAATATTACGATAAATCATTTCTATTAGTTTAATTTTTATAAAACGATCTGGCTTGAAAATCCAAAATAAGTATAGGAGCTTTTTATTTAAAGCTTTAACTGTCAATGACTAGATTTTTTCCGTGGCTTCGTTTGCGTGTAATTGAAAAATTGGTAAATGTACGATTTTTTTCAAAAATTTATGTTTTTTCAAGGTACCAAAAGTAGCCTATGTTCCATCCTTTCAACTAACTCTATGCCAAAAATCAAGTCAATTAGTTGTTCGTTTGGAAGTGAAGGAAAGACAAACAAACCAATAATAAATAAACACACTTTCGCTTTTATAATATTCGTAACGATTTGTGAAGATAAACATTTCGATACGAGAATAATAACATTTTGGAAAATAATGCTATCTATTTTTGAGGGCTTTAGGGTTGAAGTAGTCATTAAATACATCTAATGACATGATGATGAGTATAAATATTTCAAAGAAATGCCAAGACATAAGAAAATTAAGATATTAAGAAGCGATCTCTTGATCGTAAAGTTTATAGATATTTATAATTATTAGGTGTTTACTTGTATTTTTTAATCAAAAAAGAATAATTATTAACGATGCGAAAAATAAACGAATTCTAATGATAGTAATCAGAACATTTCAAAATTAGGCTTTACCAAATTGGCGCTGACAGCACTTGGATTACATTGTTAAAATCTCTGCCATGTGGGATCGCTACGAAAGGAATAATTAATAGCGGTCATTAGGATCAGTGATCACTGCTACTAATTAATTGACCATCCAATAAAATGTACCCGAATAACTAACACATGAATCCATCGTCTGATCGTTACAATATATCTGATTTAGTAGACGTGAAGAATGTCTATGAGTACTAAGCATAATATTATTCTAGGCTAAAGCAATATACATTTCAAGAAGAATGTTCGAGTATATCTGTATGAATGAAAATAATTTTCATTTTGTTAATCTCGCTAAAAATCTAAACAGCTGAACCAAATTGGCTTATTTTAGTAATTAAATATTCGAAAGGGTAGGTTTTCAAAATAATATTTTTTTATAAAAATACAATTTTCTGTTCTTTGAAAATCAACTCAAAATAAGTTTATTAGTAATTGAAATATGATTAAAATGTTTCAAAACTGTCACTAACTAAAGTCATAGATTTAGTGTAGGTAGCGAAAAAAAACATTCGGAAAGTGTAAATAAATATATTATTTAAGTACAAATAAAAATGTTATATGACATTCGTATCATGTAAATTATTTTGGCAATAATTCTTTAGAACGAATACATCACTCCTATCTATAAGATAGATTAAAATTCTATGCTAATATTGTAACTAGCACTAACAGTTCACTTCACCACACTTAATTGTATAATATCCTATACGAAAAACTGGTAATGTTGCTTAATCTCCTGTCATCATCTCCATGAATTCTGAAATGAAAAGAAAATGTTCATTATAACACGAGCAAACATACGTGTTTAGTATTATTTTTTACTTACAATATAAAAAATTAAAAAGGCGTTTTATTCGTATTGCTTCGTGAGTTTTTTTAACCTCTAAATAAATCGGTATCCCATATATTCTCAATTTAGTCTAATTCTATTTAAATGGCCGGTTCTTGCAACGCTTTTGATATTTCATCAAGTATGTGTAGTTCTTTCTACCATACACCTGGTAACCCGTTTGCTCTTTTACCCCTAATTATATAAAAAATTATACGCACTTGATTGCATCTAATAATTATAAGTTCGATGCTTACCATCGAAATCTACAGTTCCGGAGCCGTCTGTGTCGATTTCAGCAATGATGCCATCAAGGTCGGCATTGCTCAGTTTGTCGTCTAGGGCGGCGAGGATTTCCTTGAGTGTTGATGTTGTGATGTATCCGTTGCCTTCTCTGTCGTATAATCTGTGGAATTATGACACTGTTAGTTATTTTTTTATTGGATTCAAAATTATATTCATTCACATTTTATTCTTAATAAAAGATTTTATTATCTTTACACAATAATATGATTACGATATTCAACAAGAATAATATTCTTGTAAGTGATGTAGTTTATTTCTTGAGGATACTGAAGTAAAAAGTTGTATACTATCAATATAATTATTATCTACATCCATTCCTAATTAAAAAAAAGATAAATATCTAAGGTTATTTAATTTGTAGATGAAAATTAAATTTAAAAACAAAAACTGGGTTTGAATTACCTGAAAGCTTCTTTCAGTTCTTGTTGCATTGCTTCAGCGTCCTCCTCTTCTAAGAAGTGGGAGGCGATGTTGCAGAAACCATCAAAATTGATTTTTCCAGCCCCTAAAGAGAAAAAAATAATTTTACTAATGTTTTCAAATGCTACTATTACCAGACTTTTTTTAACTCTTACTCCATCGTTATACGTTGAAGCATTTTTTTTCATTTTAAATTAACTTTTTCAATAATTATATTAGTCGTATCCTTTTTGCTGTCTATATTGTAAAATATAGACAGTATACAAGTATTAAATTTTCTTTTATAACTGGTATTATTTGTTATTATTTATTGGTTATTCCTTATTTCTAATAGGACATTAAATAGTACAACGTCATTTATTATATGTCACACTATATTACTTTGGTAGCATGATCGTTGATATATCATCGCTATTATCATTGTCTTATTAATTAAGTACATATAATAGTTTTGTTTTTTACTATGATATGTATTTTGATGCAGTTATTAGATAAATTTATTTATCACTTAGGGCCTGTTTCACCGCTTACAGTTAACTTTTTTGGCAGATTCTCCATACAAAATCTGTCTAATAAAGTTGTATCTGTCAAATAAACAGACTATCTGTAAGCGGTGAAACAGGCCCATAGTATTTGAAATAATGTAAACAATACACCTTATTGAAATCCACTTTGGCCGAGTTTCGGAACATAAAATTCAATTTTTCATGATCTTCAAAACGTTTGCCCCCGTAAAGTATATTTTTGTTACGAGTATTCCATAGAACACTGTTACATAAACCATCAGGTACAAATATTTTTACGTGAACTGGAGTTTTAACCGAAATAGCATCGTCCAAACTATTTCTGTATCTTTGAACGTGTCGCCGCCTCGAGAGCTCTAATGATTGATGCGTCTAGTTACTTTTACGATCTCGTTTAGAGCGTTAAGGTGTGTTCACACAGGGTTCTTCGTTAAGGATTAACGATATGCTACATTTTGCATGTTGCATAAGTTTGAACGAGTAAAAATTTCATGGACGGTATTTGGTTATTTAAAAAAGGTATTTTGTGTAATTTTGTTCGTTAGCAAGATTAACAATGGGTCTTGCAATAGTTTTTTAAATAGTCACATAGTATAAAATATTTTCCGAAAACTTCAAATGAATGGCTTTGTTTGTAATCCGGAGGTAACACTTTTTTGAATTTCTTATAGAAGAAAATAAGCCGAATTTCCTGTTGAGTGTGTTTACAGCTTTACGATGTTTAGGACATACGTTCTGTTTCATATCCACTAATGAGCTTGGCTGTAACATTTTATGTGGCTTGTAAAAATTATAAAATTAAGATATCGAGTTTTATAGGATGTAAACACTCTTTTACATTTAAATTTGGCAAAATAGTTAATGACTTCTGTATTTAACTTTTTTAAGTTTTACGATATTTTTAGTTTTTAGTCATAGCTTATCAAGCTCACTGTTTAATTTGACATAGTCATCGAGTACGTCTTAGCAAACTTGAATATCATTTTCACTCAATGTACGCACTTAAAAATAAAGTACTTACTTTCTGGGTCATTTTCATCAATGAGAGCCTGCAGTTCTGAGTCATCGAAAAGCTGACCCATGGTGTTGAGGATGGTGGAGATCTTCAATACGTCGATGTATCCAGACTTGGTGGTGTCGAACATTTGGAAAGCCTTTCGGAGCATGGCCATCTTCTGCTCGTCGTCTGAGTCCTAGAAAGTATCAAGACTATTTATTGGACTACACAATTGCAGAAGTAAACATTTTTTAAAGTTTTAATCCAATTTAAAAATGTTTAAACATCAAGTAAAGTTTTAGGATACAATTAATTTTTTTATTTATTTGTACTTCCAGAAGTGTTACATGGTTTTTGTGTAACCAGTATCTAAAAGTTCGGTGTAATAATTTTTTAATTTAATATAATAAAATAAACTGAAGCTAATTACAATAATTTAAAATGGTTTTAGAATTAAGGTTTTCACTACACTTCATAGAATCACATAATAATTACCATGATTGTTTAGTTATGTCGTGTCGTAACAAGAACCGAATGCGAGTGCGAGTGTTGTTACACTGAAATTCAGTCCAGCGTGGTGTCCATATTTATAGAGCATTCCGCGAGCAAAAGCTCAGGAATACGAAAATAAGTAAAAAGTCGCGAGTGACGTGGCGCCTCGTCGAACGTAGCAAACGCTATAACTACATGGCTCGTACTTAGGGCTTCATTGGTGGACATACCATCAATGCAATCGTTGTAAGTCGTGACTAGTACTAAAGTTTTTTTGATACCACGTGCGTGAGAGTATGCTTACTCTAGGGCTTGACTCACTTTTGAAACTTCTAAAAAATTAACAGTTTCTATGCTATAGAATATACTATTCTCATTTAGTATGTTCGACGATTACATTTGCAAAATTATTATATTTTTATTAATCCAGCTTATATAATATTTACATAGTGGAGTAACTTTTACATAATTGTTGTAGTTGTATTAAATTGCAATTTTTATTAGTTTTAGTGACACTTTTCACAAGCTTTTAATTACTTTCACCAGTCATTTTCTGTAATGAAATTTTGCATCCAAAATTTGATCCGCTTCCTGGTGTTCATTGGATTGAAATTTTTCGTGAATGGATTAATCGGGTGTTAATCCGATATTATTCAATATGATAGGATATGGAAGGTGACCATAGAAATTAGGAACTACGTAGTGAAAAATTGCAACCCCATCACGTTTAGGCCCATTTTATTCATTTTGACGAGTAATTAAAGGTATAAATGTTAAAAGCTTGGTACAAAGATTATTCATTCATATAATTTTCTTATACGACTTAACGACCTATGTGTCTCAGTTGGTAAGCGCGTTGGTAGCTTAAGCCGAGGGTCGCAAGTTCGAATACCGCCGACGAAGCAAAAATATTTTAAATGTTCCTGGGTCTCGGATGTGTATTAAATATGTGTATCATAGAATAAAAGGCTATGTGGACTTTTATAAGCGAAGATAAAAATCGTTTAAATATTTTCTAACGTGAATTCACAGATAACAATTTGGTTTCACCTACATAGGATTAGATCATGATATATTTGTGAACGTGAGTATGAGCTGTGTTAGTGTTTATAGCGATAGGTGGATCCGGTAAGTGTGAACTGACTTATGAACAGTTAAATATAAATTTTATCCAACATCCGAATGATAGAATTTGAGCTTAAATAAAAATCCCCAGCAGTATTTCCGGTCTATTGGGATCAGCAAACCTTCAAGAATTTTACTCTGATGATGTGTCCATGGCGGCGGTCGTTGGTTCTGATCAGGTAACGTTTGTTCGTTTCTTCCCTATTTTTTATAAGAAGATTAACATTAACGACATTCGAAAGGCGTGGCCATGAATGCAGTATGAATATTTAATTCTTTGGTCAGGCTATAGCTAATCTAGCCTACTAACCTACCTATTATTACTAACGTTTAGGTACTTTTAACTGCAATCGAATGAATTTTTTTTAAAAAATTAAAGGAATGAATTTCACATGCGTGTACTGTCATACGCACAACAGTTATTTTAATAGTCCATATTTACAATTTTTTAGGTTTTGCAAATCTATATTTGCTGAATCTTAGTCAATTAAATTTAACGTGTAACCCAGTGCGTATAACTAATTAGTTTATTTTGAACGTTCGTCTATACTAAAATAAACACAACTGGACAGGTTTGAAACCAAATATGTTCCAGATGGTGAAAGACAGAGCAGCAGGAAATACCGCGGTCGATTCACAACAATCCTATGAAAATATTACGCACCGCTACGTCACAGAGTCGTAGAAGGACGTACGTAGCGGGGGTCACAAACCTTTTGCCTACAAATCTATTGTGTTTTACACTGCAAAACGAAAAAACTAAGGAAGACTACGGACGCGGTTGACAGCCCCTACAAAAACGTCCGCGACTTACGTCTAAAGCCGAAAACATACAGATCGGACGCGACTTACTGACGCGACTGACATTCGCGATCTAGATGTTAATATAATTATACATTGAAGTGCGCAAGCTATAAGGCGTAAGCCGCGGACGTTTTGTATAGGCTGTCAGCCGCGTCTAACGTCATTCGCGGACGTTTTTGTATAGGCTGTCTGATTAGTTTGTTTTCAACTTTATAGTTTCCACACCTCAATGTACGTTTATTATGTAGATGGATGTCTGTCAGCCGCGTCCATAAAAAACACGGAAAACAAACTAATCGGACGCGACTTACGGACGTGATTGACAGCCACGATCTAGATAATAATTGTAAATTAATATATTTTTCAATACTTAACCTGTGACTTTCACCGGTACCGGACTGACATTACGTGACAGTTCGAAAGAAACCGTTAATAGTATAGGAGTTACGCCGTTTTTCCGCCAACAACATTCCGGCCCGATAAAACACAAATTTATGATCTAGGCTATAAGTTTCATTTTTTAAGCGACATTGCTCTATCGTCAATGTCGTCGCCGTCATAGTTTGTTTGTATGTTAAGGATTTTAATAGACTTTTGCATACAGATGGGGTATTCACTGAATGAGATTAAATAATACTTATTATTCTGATCACGGGGAAGGTTATATTAGATTGAATGTCTAAGTTATTATTATTAAAAAAAAAAACCGACTTCCAAAGAAAAATATTTAAATAGTAAAAAGAAACTAAAAAGTATTAAATAAAATTTATTCTTTAATTGTGCCTGTTTCAGAATTCGGTGAGGCATCAGCCTATTTCCGTACACAATCTTCATTATTTTAAAGTCGGTAGTCGGTAAGTGGTGATATTATACTAAGCTGGGTCGCTGGTCCATACAGATCACAAAATAACCCTGCTCTTTTAGCGCTGATCATAGACAAATTACTTTTCTTTTACCTAGGTCTAATTCCTCTGTCCGGGTGTGTATCTCGCGTATCCCGTGACTCTGCCTAAAGCGGAGAGTAGGAACAACCGTTGGGTTTTAAGTAGGTATGCGTGGCCTCCGTGGGAGTCCTACATACCTTGGTAGCCGTCCCCGAGCTGCCAGGGATGCGTAAATGCGTTTTCCCAACGGTAAAAAAAATAGCGCTAATTCCTCTACGGCGCTGATTCTTTCATAGTGTACTCTTTAAATGGTACTTATACACACCATGATATGGAAGAAAAAACATTATCTTTTTGTTTTGTCACCCCATGTGTAGAGATTAGAGACGTACTGTATCAAATCGGTATGCTTATTCTCTACGGTTTTTACCCGACTGCGCCAAAAGGTGGGTTAAGTTTTTCGAGAGTATGTACATATCTACGTATGTATGTATGTAAATATTCATAACCAGATGTTTAAATAGCAATGGTTCTTGTAGTCGGGTTTTCTGTTTTTTGGACATTTAGCTCGTTTAGGGTTCCGTACCAATTTACCCAAAGAGTAAAACGTCATACATATTACTAAGACTTCGTGTGTCACTCTGTCTCAATTCTGGTTGTATCTCAAGAACTATTATATCAAGAGATTGAAATTTTTACAGATGTATTTCTGTTGCCGTTATACTAACAAAATAAAATAAATATTTAAGCTGGGCTATTGTCATACAAGAAACGTGATTTTTGCTAATTATTTGTTTTTTGCTAATAGATATTGTAATTATTACTCGTCTACATCGCAGTATCGCTTCCACAAATAGTTTCATGTATTTGTAATGCGCTCTAGTTAGCAAGAGATGTCGCTATTGAGCGTCAACATCGCACTATTTCGATCGATTATGTTCGTTATAGCTATATAACTTTCAATTATTTTTTCTAATTTTTGCTATGTACGTAGATAATTATGGATGTAAATATAGATACGTATATGATTATAAATACGAAACCCTTTGTGCGCAAGTCCAACTAACGCTTGGCCCGTTTTGGTAACTGGTTAGATTACTACACAGTCACGGCTTATGACATAATAATTATTTTGAAACAGTAAAGACATTTTCCTTTCTCGGTACCAGCTTTTACAATTTCTTAGATTCTTAACATTAAACTTACGCATAAGGTGGCTGGTATCGACTTCAAAATTACGATCGAATCCTTATGAGGCATTAACAGAGAAAAAGAATGATTTATTTTTCAGTTCATCTATCATTTTTTGCAGTGGAAGTCAGGTTTTATTTTTTGTTTAAATTTATTTTTCTTTTTTTAGTTAAGTGTAAGTCAATTACGTAGTCAGCTGTAGATAGTTCAATCTAAGTGTGTACGAGTATATTCATGTCTTAACTATACCGTTCGAGGCCCGTGGCAAATTCGTTTTTGTTCTACTATGTCAAAACAATACAAAAACACGTTAAGCGGTTATTGTAAAAAATAATCTTTTGGCACTTGTCTAGGGGGGCTTATCGGGGGCCCCTTCCGGCTGGGGGCCCGTGGCATTTTGCCGGCTTGCCACCTCGTAGTTACGCCACTATTCATATCCCTCGATCGATTTTTGTTGATGGATCCTGTTTATCAGAACGTCCGTGGCCTAGTGGGTTCGCACTCGAGAGGGTGCAGGTTCGAACCCGGGTGGAGGCGTGAACCAGTGAGACATTTTCCAAACTCAAGTACATGATATGGATGCTCATTGCCGCGGGAGAGTCATGCTTTGGCACGCGTGGGCCGGCTTGATCGGAGCGATACTACTGCCTCACAGAAAACTGGCGTGAAACGCCGTTGTGCTGTGTTTCGTTCAGTGAGTGAAATTACCGGTGGCCCAACTTCCCTAATCCCCTACCCCTATTCCCATTCCCTATTCCCTCATAAATTATTTTTACCAAAAAATTAAAACGGACTTCCAAAGGAAATAACAAAAATAATAAATAAGAAACTATAAAGTATTAAAAAATATTTGTTCTTTAATAGTACCTGTTTCAGAATTCGGTTCTTCATCAGCCTATTTCCGTACACAATCTCCAATATTTTAAAGTAGGTACCAGCTTACATGTCATTATTTGTCTAAATTTAAATTTTTGACTGGTAATGACTAACTACAAATTTATGAAGATTGTGTACGGAAATAGGCGGACGCCTCACCGAATTAAGAATAAATATTATTTAATAATACTTTTTAGTTTTTTTTTTCATTTTTTGTTTTTTCCTTTAGAAGTCGGTTTAATTTTTTTGTTAAAAATAATTATTATTTCACCCTTTTTAGTTACCCAAAATTATGATACCTAAAGAGAACCACTAGGATCTAGGATCATCTATAATAAATTTTTTATGTTATTTAAGGGCAAGGGTAAACTGATGGAAAGCAACTGCCGTCGCCTATGGACACTCGTAACATCCGAAGAGTAGCATGTGCATTGCCGGCCTTTTTATGAAAGACTAGGGAATGGGCAGTGGTAGCACAGGATAATTCCAATGAGTGGCGAGGTACTCAGCGACAGTATAAAAGACCGAGAAAGAACTACGTCCCTCGGGTTTAATAGTACTAATAAAAATATTTAATTTTTTTTTTTCGTAAAATGGACTTTTGTTCAAACAGTTTTGGGACGTTTAAGTTCATATGGCAAGCAACGAATTGCTTTTCAGCCTGAATGGAGCGCCTGGGAATGGTAATAAGGATAAGGGGATTAGGAAAGTTGGGCTACTGGCTTACTAGACGAAACACAGCTCAACGCCG
>JAOTAV010036165.1:0-17695 GCA_026546445.1 Cyclargus thomasi
AATATATTGTTTCATAATAATTCTCAAACAGGATATCCGGTTGAATAAATTGCAAATTTTCTTAAATTGCCAACACTACGATAATAGAATATTGGCGCAACGGAGTTGCGGGCGACATCTAGTCTAAGAATAAATACACGAACCGAACTTGATGGTGTTTGTTATTTTTTATTTTAGTTATTAATATTTTTACAAAAGAAACTAAATAATACGCTGATATAATACGATTGTTGCACAAAAACAGCTCGTTGTACCGTTGATATTTATACGAGTGAAACTGAAATGGCTGGGCATAAGTAACTTTATAAATTTAAATTGCGACTCGGTGAACTTTTCTTTGACGTTGATAGCTGAAGTTGAACTGCGAAATAAAACTATAAGAACTGCCGGGAATTGGAACAAATAAGGTTTGCTTCTCATTAACGCTAAAGGGAATCTTTAAATATTTTAAACATTTATTGCTTTTATTTTTCGAATCTTTAAGTAATGCAAATTAAATTTTACAAACATAGCATTGGGACGGAAATTTATTAAATAAATTCTGAATGTTGCGGTGAATCGAACTTAACTAAATTGTTGGTTAAATAAAATAAAGTCAAGTGGCAGTCGAACTTCCGCACGAAGGGATCGTTACTTCGTAGACATAGACATTTTTTTAAGTAATTTGCTTCTATACAAACATTATAAATGCGAAAATGTGTCGGTTTACCTATTACCTCTTCACGCCTGAACCGCTTAGCCGATGTTGACGAAATTTTGTATTAAGATACTTTGAAATTTTTAATTACAGAGATTTAATTACAGTTTAGATTTAATTACAGTTTCCGTGACAAACAAATTTTGGCGCTACGGAGATGTAGCCATCATCTAGTAAATTGAATAAATCTTCTATTTGATCGAAGGTATAAATTTAAAGTTTTTCACGTATTAAAAAACGTTCTGCAATATCTCATTCAAACCTATTTCCTCAGATAGTTCTGATGGAAATATAACTTATAAATTCCTTTTAGATATGGAACCCTTAAACTGGTTATTAAAATAAGAAGGACACAGATTCTGAGTTGATAGGTACCTTAGTTAATACATAGAGTATTCATTAAACTTCAAAATGGAAATAATGTTTTTTTAATTTTGTATAAAGCTATTATTTAAAGGCAAACAATCTCACATAAAAGAAGCCCAAAAAATATAGTCTTAAATTAGTGATTAATAAAGTATTATGACATAATATCGTATTTTTGTAATAAGCACATAAAACACATCTCCGGCAACAAGTACAATGGCGGCCGACAATTTGTCCCTACTTTGTTTCCACCCCCGCCGTCTCCACGTAATAAACGACCTCGGAGATGCCTCTTCATATTCTTACGTCCCCTGTGTTACTTTTATACCATCTGTTAACTATCTGCTCTATATCTGTCAACGGTAAGTTATGAGAAGCGCAAGCAATTCATTAAATATGAGCAACATCGAATCAAGGTTTTATTTATTTTCTTGTGAAGCACAATTTTTTACAACAGAAAAATGTTAACCTTATGTTTAAGAATTAAAAATATTTTCATATTATTTCTATTTTTATATTTTCGCAAACATCCTATTCCAAGGGAAGTATAAATAATTAGTTGCCCCGTGCCTACTATAAAGGTGTTTAGTAACAAAATTTACAAAACAAATATAGCAACATCCAATTAAAGATTCGTTTGTTTTGTTAATTTTTTAAAACACAAAAATGTTAACCTTACTTTTAAGAACTAAAACCATATTCATACTATTTCTATTTTCATATTATACATTTTCGCATACATCATATTGCCAAGGAAGGATAAATAATTAGTTGCCCCGTGCCTACTATAAAGGTGTTAAGTATTAAAATTTACAAAATAAACATTTGCCTATATCTCGGAAAAGGTAGAATTTTTATTTATGAAAGAATTTTTGAAATCGGTTCAGTACCATCGAATATTACATCAAACAAACAAACACATAAAACCTAACTTCTTTATATTATTAGTATAAATTGAGCATATAAACCTTATTCGTAATTTATACATATTTGTTAATTATTATCCTTTTTGTTTTTGTATTTTGTAGTGCAATGTCTCTGTTTGCCAACTAGAAGTTTATTAATTTATTCTTTTTTTCTTAACCTCTTTAGTCTATGATGAACTTATAAATATCAATGTGTTAAAGTGTGAAGCGTGACCAATTATGTGAGTTGTACTAGTTCCAGCCAACACCGAAACCGGTAGCACGTAGCTTTATCTGTTACAGCTAACGACTTCCACGCGCAAGTCCACCTGGGCTCACTCGAACCGACATTTATTGTGCTATTGCTTTTAGGAGTTTTTAATAGATAAACTTAATTATAGTGCTCTTATGTTAAGATGAAGTTAAAAGCTACATTCTTTAGCTAATAACAAATATACGTACAGGTAAGCTAGAACATTAAGGTCTCGTTTCCCCGCTTACAGATAGTCTATTTATTTCACAGATGCAACTTTATTTGACAGATTTTGTATGGAGAATCAGTCAAAAAAGTTGTGGATAGCCTAACAGAAAATTTAACAATGAGCGGTGAAATAACCTTAACTTTTTTCTGTCTTATTTGCATTGCATAAATGTTTTATAAAGTGTGTTTGTCTGTCTATCTGTCTGTCTATCTGTAACCTCTTCCGCCGAAGCCGCTAAACCGATTTTGCTGAAATTTTGTATGGACATATTCTAAGTATCGGGGAAGGACATAGGATACTTTTTATCCTGGAAAAATATACGATTCCGGCGCGATAGACGAATTTTGGCGCAATGGAATTATAGGCATCATTTAGTAATAAATTAATTTTGATATAAATACAACTACTTTCAGAGCGTCCGTGGCCACTAGGCCCACTACCAAGTTAGTTAGTTCGCACTCGTAAGGATACATAATACGGATGCTCATTGAGTGTGAGAGCAAGGTTTGACCGGAGTGACACCATTGCCTCACAGAAAATTGGCGTGAAACAGCGTTGTGCTGAGTTTCGTTCAGTGAGTGAGTTTACCGGTGGCCTAACTTCCCTAACCCCTTATGATATATAAATAAGACAATTCCCATTCATCGTGAAGGCCGGCAACGTACTTGCGACTTTTCGGATGTCGCAAGTGTCCATTGGCGACGTCAGTTACTTTCTATCAGGTAGCCCGTCTGCAGGCTTGTCCCCTAAATATTATTTTAAAAAATTAAAAAACGATGTACCGGAATTATAACAAACAGCATACAAGATAATTAAAAGTACTATTGCTTATAGTAATGTATTTTGGTACATTCCTGACATTATATAATTAGCTCAGAGAGTTTGGTGATGACAACTTCCGTAATTTTAATTTGTGTCACAAGTAAAAAGTAATTTCCGAGCGAAGTACAAAGTCTTATTCCCGTTTCACCTGTTATGAGCATTCTCCAGTTTCAAAGGCGCAGATTACACCTCGTGTTTGTATTTGAAGAAGACTAACTCTCGCTAGTTTTGTCTGCACGTTCTACAAATGGAAAGATGTCGGCATTCAGAGCGCCTGCATTTTTAAATTTTCACGTGCCCGCCGCCCGCCGCCCGCCGTGAGGAATAAAAATGTAACGTTATGCCCGAGACTATTTCAGTACTTCGTGTTTTTTCTACCGCCGACATAATTGATTTAGGCGATGAAATGTTACAGAAATTCTGTGTATTTTTCGGAGCCAGAGAAAGGAATTGTTTGGTGTTAAGCTGATATCTGCTTTTGTATGCGGCACCAAACCCGTAGAAACAAAAATGCGTTGTGTTTAAAAAAAAAACTGAAAAAATTTATAGTATTACGTAGCAATGCAAACTGCGAATGGGAAGCAATTTACGTGGTAACCGTAAAACGATTATCCGGGAAGAGGTTGATTACCGACGCGTTTTATTAGCGGGATCACAGAACTAAGTAGATACAGCCCTAAAAAGGAGGCGCGGGCCGTAAAGCTTTGAGGAGACGAGACATTCAGCCGCGCATTTAAAAGCGAGACTGTAATTTCCCAACCCTTTGTCTTCCACCGGGACGGATCGTAGGAAAATATGCACATTCGAAATGGATTTTTTTTTCAAGTGGTTCGCTTTATACGCATTCCCACACGATTGTTTAGGGCTGGCTCGTCGGACGTAAATTAAATGTCCGGCGGAGCGGCAGCTTAATAGCCCGCGTGATATAGAGGGTCGGATTTTATTTATAAAATTTATGCAACGTGTGACCCTATTCGGATGGAGTGGGTCAGTGCACTTCTGGAGTTCACGGTATTGATTTTATTGCGCACGCCCGAAAATATAAACGCGGCGATATGGAAGTAGTCATTGATTTCCCGAATAAGAGCCGGACCACGACAGTTACGTGCAAACACATCCGATAATACAGACGATCACGCGGGTACATGCGGGCTGCGGTCTGATCAACAGCTTTATTATGACACTTTACCAACGATACTCGACTACGTATGAGTCCCGCAGTAAACGAGAAATATTTAACAATATTACCGTTTTAAGTCTAGAAACAGTTTGTGACAAAAATAATTATTTTTGCAATTAGGAGTTACATTTGTCAAATTATATAAAAGTTAATAATGTTGGGTACCGTTTATATTTTACTAGCAATAGACTATTAACCTAGTGGCGCCTAAGATGATGGACTTAAGACAAAGCCTCTTTGGATTAGACAAGGAGCTTAGAGAATAGAGACATGTGTGCCAGTAGTGGAAACCGCTGTACACTTTAATTATGAAATAAGGACCGTAGTAATAATGAACCAAGGGCTTAAAGTGGAGATGCAGTGAAAAGCTGAAGAAAATTTCACTGGCAATCCATCTTTCAATACTATTTAGCAAACTACAGGAACACTTGAACAAATCTAACAAAACTCAAATATATCACAGCTGTGACGTCATAAACACTACTCTTTACGATTCCGCACACCGACTTCTAGCTTTCGCACTACAAAGGAAACCAAATAAAAATTCTTGATTTTTACACGAACGTGACTCGATTTTTCCGCGCGCACATATTCGCTAATATATTTTTTTCTTTTACAGATAAAATCGAGGCAAATGAAAATCCGGATCAAGAAAACATTCTGAATTGGAACCACACCGAGTGAGTAAATATATCTCAAGCGCTCCGCTCCGCCAATTAAAAACTACTTATAGAAGTTTCGGGAATAGAGCTTCTTCCATTGTTTAGCCGGGGAAGTAAATGCGGAGGATTGTTTTTGAAAGGTCTGCTTTATAGTGGAACGCTTTGAAAAATGAATAAATTTCCAACTGCTCTTGATTTTAAAAGAGCAAAATTTTGTCTGTTTTCCTGAAACTTTCCTTGTTTATTGCTTAGATTTTTTACTCACTCCTGTGAGTAAAAAAAGGCCTCGTGGCCACATCTAGAGTCATACTTAGGTGAATATATTTAAACACACTAACAAAATAACGTAACGTATTAAATACAAACCGCAAACTAGCGTAGACAACGCATTACAGCTGTTTTCATTCATGAATGTATTTAGTAGACGCGACCCCTTACATAATTACAGCGGGCGTCGACCCGCCGCGACTTTGACCCACTTCTTACTCTAATTTCAGCGTCTCACCCTCGAGACAATAATATCTAGACGGCGCGGCGCGAAGTCTCTCAAGCTTTGCACGTGATAGACTATTAATATATTCTGGAGGATTCAAAGAAGGGTATCTAAATTTTTGCGTTCATAGGAAAGGTGTGTAGATTGTGTTCTTACAAGTGTTATGCTATTGATTGTAACATCAGCTGACGGTCAACTGTTTACCCAAATTAGTCAGAATTTTTTGCCATTATTGAAAACTTTACGATTTCTATAGAGAAAAATACGCGCTAACATTCCCTATTGTTACGAAATTCGGTTATCCTATACTATTATTAGTCCTCTTTGACATATTTTATACGTTACTTACATTATATTGTAACAAAGGTATCGAGTGAACCCTCGAATATTATTTTATCCAACCCTCTTTACCCTTCAAATTGTTCATAATGTAACATAAATATTATATGAGGATAATTTTAAGTAATTTGCTCAAAAACCGTGTGGATATATCAACCTGATATAAGCTTTTTGTTATGTTTTACCGGCAGAACACCTAACTTTATGACGGGTATTAAAATAATAAACATCGTAGAGTGAGTTTTATTTTTTAACTTGGCGTATGTAAATAAACAACATACGTCTGAACAAACCTACAAAAAAAATTTGGTTTCCTTTTTACATACATGTGTTCGTGGATACCTATTTAGTGTGTTGAAAAAAAAAGTAGTGAAGTATTTGGATTTACCGTGTCTACAAAAGTTTTCGATTAAACCGGCGCGCTCAGGACGCTCCAACTCCGTCCCAGTAAAGTGTTTCGAATACAACTTAAACTATTTACTAGTTTAAAGTCAACAGTGTAATTCTGTTTGTGCACTGAAGTAGGACTGGCGGAATTAATGTTTGTACACTTATCGTGCTAACAGACAAAATGCGAATATATTTAAAAAATATGTACCGTTTTAAAAATGTTCAAACCTCCAAGAGAATCTTTGCGATTCGATCTAGTTATTATTTTGCTAAAAATGTTATTGGTCACAAAAATAAAATAACAAAAATATGTCCAATACACATTTTTGCTATACCTAAGACAACTTTATTTGTTACATACATCACAATAACAAAAGAAATTATAAAAGTTATTTTTATATTGTCATCTCATCCAATTCCAAAATAAATAAATTATATCCAACGTTATAAGGAATCGTGCTTAAAAAGCCGTAACCCTTCGACACATTGTTTCAAACACATCTGCGAAGATTATTCGCATAAAATAAATTTACACATAAATTGTGTATGGCTTTTTGAAACGATCACAGCGGATGAGTTTCAAAGTCGATTACTTTCAATCATTACTTTTTACGGGAATTGTGCGTGTGAGGGTACTCGGATCATAAGATTTACTCCGAAAGCATATTACGACTCTAATATCATACAAAATAACACTAAATCTACTAAATCCTAACATTTATACTATATCACCTAATATTCATCTATCTTCATACACTGTGTTCCGAAAAAAGAAAAAAAATACGTTTTGCACTTAGACCACCGTGCACCGCCTACAAAGTATATCAACGACATTCGCTTCATAAATTTTTAAAACTACCCGCACTTTCAATATTTTTAAACTTTTATGCTATTCTCATACAAGTAACGAAATATCTTAATGGGAAATAAAGATCTTTAAAACGACTCAAACGATCGAATGATAATTCTGCGTCCTACTCTACTAACCTTACGTTTTTAAGAGTAGGTGACATTCCGATTTGCTCGTTTGAGTCTCAAAACGGTTTCAGAGTAGGGCCTCCTGATGATAATAATACCCGTCAGAGTTGTGTGAAAATGGGAAAGGGATGTTTCCCTTGATAGATTTTTTATGGGTCCAATCGTAAATCGATCATAACAAAATTGACTTTGATAGAGATTGCTATTTTCTATATTTAGATAATCCTCAATCTTGGCTACCATTGTAAAGTAACCAAAACCGTAGATTCGCGAAAAAAATCGTCAATCTGTTTTAACGGTTTTATGTATGAAAATGTTATTATTTCCGTATTTTTCGGAAAACTCGAAATAAAAGAGCCAAAATATGTTTCTTGTTGCGCAAAAAACCTAATAAAATTAAGACATAAAGTAATTTTCCGTTTGCTAGCGAAACGCAACAAATATAGTTTATACTGTCAAAACATAATAGTTTTCTATGTATTCTAAAGTTAGAGTGTAATGAAACGTTTTGTGTACAGCACTTAGCGCGAGGCGTCTGCTGACATTATACGGAACCTCATGAGACTGATTTAATTTGCAACTCCGTGTGAGACTGTATTGTCGGTTAACGACTGTTTAGTGTGGTGTAATCGGCCGTCTTCACGTATAGAATCGTATACAGCTGGTGTTAATTAGAGTTTAACTGTCGGTTAATCAACTTTAGTAAATCAATCAGCATCAGTAGACGTATTATTAATAAGTGTTCGTTATGCTGTGTTTAATCGTCAAAACGAAAATATATCACGAATCAGATATCTGTATATCACAAAGAAGTATAGTTTTGTATTCTGGTCGGTCTTTATTAGGTAAAGTAGAAGTAGTCAGCAAAATTATTACCATATATCATTTAGTAAGCTACGTCCAATTATATTAAAGCAAAATAATAATAATCATAATTTATTTAATCCTACAATTAATTATATGTTTAGAACAACCTCCCGAAATCAAACTTAAACATAATATTATGCTAATTATAAATACGACCCAACATTTCTATTTAAATGATACAAAGTTGAAGATACAAATACTAAGGGGACCGCATCACGAGTAGACTTTTCGAAAGTCCCCCTTCAAAGTCCGGAGCCATTTCATTTTCTTATGAAAACAAACTCGGACTATAAGAGAGCGTACGTTAGAGAAACACGTAACATATATTACTGTCTGCAGCTGCATTTCTAATTAGCAGAGGTCAAGAGAAAATAGCGAACGGAGAGAAATATTCCTGTGCTATTCAGACCTTAGATGTAATTGCTGGCGCGTAGTTTGTACGAACAAAAGATTAATTCTGGTGTTTTATACAAACGCTCTTATGCAAATAAAGAATACAGGTGTGTTGTCTGATTACGGTGCTTTGTGATATATGATCTTTTAAAGTTGCGCTACGCGATTAAATTCTTAAGGTGGCTTTTTGATTTATCGGCACGTGATCTCGATCGACAGAAATTCATCTGGATAAATGTTTTATTATTATTATTAAATTTAAGCGAAATACTACTTTACGACCTATAGGATTTTCCGCCATTGGTTACCAGGCCCATAAATTTTATGAAGAAAAAACATAGTATGTCTTGTCATGTTAAAATATTCTAGTGTGCGTAGCGTTTTGTTTTAAATTTATTTATGATTAAATTATATTTTAAAATAATATTGGTATTCCACGCGTATCCTTCATATCAACAATAACTGGGAGAAATTTGATGCTTTTACATCTACGCGTCTTTCGTAAAAGGGTGTACAAAGTTTTGTGTTCGCATATTAATTTATAGATATATGATATATGCAATTACTGTTAATAAAAAAATAGTTTTGCGCATTTTTTTAAATACCTGTCCATCGAACTTGCTTTGTACTATGAAAATCCCTTCATGGACGTTGAAATAAAAACAGCTATTTATAAAGTTTTCCCGATGTCCATTTTGTTGTCGGACCAATGTCTCGTATGCACGGGGTTTGTATGGGCCAAAAAGCAAACACAGAAAACTCATTACATATGGTAGTCGCGCCTGGTTTCTGTCGAATTAAGCATGAACATTATCCAGCTGGTAAGCGGCTTCGTTACCTTAAAGATTATAATTACGAGACCAGTAGGAAATTATGTTGTTCAGGTAATTACTTAATTTCGCGCGACGTTAATGTGCCACGAAATAGGCACGAGTAATTAGCGCTCGGCTGATGTTTTATACTACTGCTTAGCTTTAAAATATTGTTGATTTGCACTAAAATTAAATAAAACTTTGATATGTATACGGTAGATGTGCTGATTCTACTACTTTCAGGACTATACCTTATAAGTAGTGTTGGCCCAAAGTAAATTTGATTAATTTTAAAAAACCATAATAAAAGAAGATGTTATATAATTATGATGATTAATCTAATATGATTATTATTAATCATTTTAGATTAATCATTATTATTAATCATTAATTTGATTAACTTATATCCTACTACTAACACAAACCGACAGATTGACAACATTTTTAATCCATAATATCAGCTAACTGCATACCCAATTTTGACAAAATTGACTTAGCCGTTTAAGCGTCGAAAGGTAACTAAGCTTTCGCGTTTAATATTTTCATTACCTATTGAGTATATTATACTGAATATGATAGGTAAAATAATAAAACATGCATAGTACATAAATACGTACAATTCTAGAGGTAGATAGAAATAGGTTTATGTACCAATGAAGAAATTGAAACACATCCAGGTGACGGACCTACGTCATTCGTTCTGAATATTTCAATTCTATGTATGTCGTGATCTGTCGGCTGGGCTTGACATAAGCCAACCACTGATTCTGTTTTAGCTTCCCTGATTGTACTTAGTCTAATCAAAGCAATTTATTCATGATTAGCGATTAATGATAAATACCAATAATCATGATTAATGTTGCTTTTTTAATTATGATTTATTAAATCTAATTGATTTAAATCAAATTATTTTTATTGATTAACGCCAATCTTGCTCATACTGAACACATACAACACCTAAACTTTAACTAAGTTTGTTGATATCCTGGGAAGAAGATTAAAACAAAAGTGCATTATATTATTGCACACTTAGTAATTATTTAAACCTGTGTGAAACTTGTAAACAAAAAAGCAGACCTTATTACCTGGTATATTTAAAATGAAGAATTGGAACACAGAATATCGATAAAATATTCATAATATTATGTTTGTATTTTCAGAATTTGTTCCTATGCCGGAGCCTCCAACTTAGATTGCAAAAATTCGACGAAAACAAAAAGATATTGGAAGAGTTTTGGTGAGTTATTATATAGTATTAGAATATTGAAACAAAGTAAGGCCATATTATCTTTTTTTGCTTCGAATTTAAGTTTTTGTTATTCATTTTATCATAACTTTTGTATTTTATTTAATAAAACCTCTTAATAATTTAATGCCATTAGCTAGAGCTAATCTGTGTTTATACTGAAAACAAAACTTTCATATATCAATCACATAATAAATGGGTGAATCAAATTTTTCTTGTCCTAGACAAATCTCTGAATAAAAAGTCAATCAGCGTATTTTTCATGGATAAAATAAGTTTATTCGATAGCTAATGAAATATATATAATATCTTAACAGATAATTTGCTAAATAAATACTAAATTAAAACATTTCTGTTGTTTCATTTTCATTTCATGTATAAAGTCTGTGGTCCAGGGAACGAAACCATATTTTCATACAAATTCTGGGACATTTTTTGTCAAGTATTAGTAATTATTACGGTTTCAACTCGTAAAAGCAGAAATTGCGGTACGAAAAAAGTACCTAAAATATAAACTGAACCTAAAATAAGCAGATCACAATAGAATAAATGGCAAAATCTCGCTACAATTTTAAACTAGAAGAAATAGAGTACGCGGTGGAAATAAAAATGTGAAGAAATTTCTAAACAGAAGCAGTTTTCTAGGTGTAAACCATTACAGAGAGTAGTCGTAAAGCTCCATAAAGCGTTCCAGCAGTCTGGAAATATGAGTCGAGTCTCACACTGAGACAGATCATAAATATTAAACTTCAGGCCAACTTGTGATCTGCGCGATAAATTCTAAACAAAGTACGAGAGTAAATTTTAATTTAAGTTTTATTTATTTTTGTAGCGGTTGCAGCTTGACATGCTGTAGCTTGAAATTAACGATATTAAATTAATTAATTATTAAATCAACTATAACCGGGAAAAATTTCATGCTTTAACATCTACGCGTCTTTTGTAAAAGGAGTACAAAAACCGATTTCAAAAGGTCGTTCTGAACAAGTCATAATTTATATTTTAATCTTGTTCACCTCAATGTTCTTTTCTTCAGTAAAAATAATAAACTCTTTAATTAATTCAGGAATGTCTCAACATCTCCCCAGTATTAATTTAATTATTTCAATGCACTCTTTTATTTTCTTTTGAAAGAAAATCTTTTCAATGCGACCGCAGCAAGAAGCACAAACATCAAAATAATTTTTATTGAAATCCTTTTAATGTGATTGTATTTTAATTTGTATGACAGCGACGGGAAACTGAGAGATTAAATGTTTATGTATATATCGTATACGCTGAAAGAGCTTGCATTTTGCGCTCATGATAATATATTTTTTAAATTTAATAAGTATACATACAATTTCTTTTCTAGAGATCGCCCTGTGGTGGAAATTCGACCATAAATATTCAAGTCTATCGTATAGAGGAGCTATAAATATTATAATCAGTTCTCAATTTTAAAAAATGGCATAAAGGTCTCGTTACAAGGCCATTAAATTTTATGAAAAAGAAAAAACACAGACTTCAACCATATACAAAAGAGTATTTCGTGTATGATTATCGTGTCATTTCAATATATTGTAGTGTGCATAGCGTTTTTTTAATTAAATTTAATTAATAATATCTAAAATTAAAGCATATTTTAAAATTTCCACGTTTTCCGCTCGCATATTAATGTAAAGATAATAAGTTTATTGTAATCAGAATAGTTATCAATTTTATCTATTTGTCGTTATTAAATAGTGTCGAGCTAGGCGTACTCGTACTTGATGCAGCGGAGAATTATCATATTGCATTTAATATAATCACATTTATAATGAGTATAAACCCCTGTGTTTAATGTATAAACATCACCGCTCAGGAATAAATTACATTATTTTCGCTTCAGTGACAATTGCCACAATCACGCGTAATGTTATTGCTCTGGAAAATTTCATTTTGACTGACCAAATAATTTTTACTGTCACGGTGAATATTTTAATCAACGGAAGTTGATTATAATTTATCTCATGAATCGTTAAGCTACAACAAATTTGAGTAAAGACAACTGTAAACGCGTATCCGCACTCGAGATCTTTTTTCCGCTACTTCTTTAACACTTTAAATTATATGAAAATATCTAATACTATTAAAAATTGTTGTTAAAATCATCTGTGCCACTCAACAATACTTTTAACAAACTATCGCTGTCTCTCGCCAGTATTATTTCCGGACCTAAGTCTCTGCAAAAAGAAAGCGAGCTTATGCCCATTTGGAAGGTCGGCAACGTACTTGCATGTGGCAATGTATGGTTGTAATTTGCAAGTGACCGAATTATAATTATTATTGTCATTTAAAGATTCAAGTGACTGAGCTGAACTCGACTAAAATACCGAAGCAATTTTACAATGCTTTTGAGATTTTTTTAATTACATGAGTTACATTTAGATTAGGATAGGTTTAGTTACATGAGTCGTGGCGAATATAAACTTTTCATACGAGTATATACGTAATGCGTCTGAATAATTTCAGATATATATATAGATATTTTGTACTCAAAACTATCTCTTTCGCGTTATCCAATCCAAAACAAAAGCGAAGAACCCAGCGACGAAAGATAACAGAAAAGAGGAAAAAGAGAAGATGATAAGTAATTAGAGGCCACAAGTCCGTGGCTATAGTTGTAGTCGGTTGTGGCGTCGAAGTTAATGAACGCGGTCGTTAACGATACGCCGCACGATGCCCATTCATCACAACCGTCATTTGTACCAAAAGCGAAATTCTATCATACTGAGTTACACAACACAACACAACATATTACAATAAAACAATGCTAAAATAGAGACACCGTTTAAATTTAGTATGAATTTAAAATGTACGATCTTAAATTTACTATTTTTATTCGAAATTTTATTAAAGTTATTATAATATTTTAAAGTAGAGTTTATAAATATTAAAAATAAAAAGTCGATTGCCGCACTTCGTCGCGCGAAAATTTGTATATCACGCTTACCGTACATTTTCCCGGAATAAAAAGTACCCTATACGTTGCCCTGATCTAATAGCTATTAAACAAGAAAATATTGATTCAAATCTGTCCAGTAGTTCCTGAGATTAGCGTGTACAAACAGACAACTTTTTTTTGTTCCTTAGCACCCCCACATTGATTATTTTGTGAAAATATGAAACGTACAGACACTCTAATTTTACTATTTTATTATATGTATAGATAGATTTTTTGTCTTTGTGTTACTACAGTTACTATACATCTCTTGACCTTTTCAAGAGATTTATAGTAACTGTATTGCAATTGCATTCTTGATAAAATTATAGTTGGTAACTGAATTCCCATTTGGTAATAGACTTTCTACTATTTCTGTCTTAGGTAGTGGACAATATCGTGTGTCATAAAAAACTACGCCCATAGAATATTACTACAGCTATAATGTATATGTATATACTAAGTTTAGAACTCTCATATTTAACTATCCGGCCTACATGCTTCGCAGTAATATTTCTACATCAGCCTGGACAAAACGCGATTCATTTAACCGCTAAGGAACAAATACGTAGCGATTTGCTCTTTCATTTTCTCGCAAGGTATTTTATTGCTTTGGGGCTCCTTCATTTTCGTGCTCAGCAGGAAAAATAAGGCCTCAGCTTATAACGAATTGAAATATATTATTCTCTTACGGGAGACCCAATAATTTGGCTTATAATGAATTAATGCGTACTATGTACACCCATGTAAATGAGAATTTAAAGTCTTGAAATAATTCCTGCCGTCTTTACAATGGGATCATCTTTATACTTATCTTCAAAAATTACTTGTTTTTTATAAACTTGGATTTTTTAATGAATAGGCTCTTGTGCCAGTAGTCCATATGTGAATAAGCCAAAAAGAATAAACTTTACAGTATATGTAATTGATTGTACCGTTGGTTTATGGTGGAAATTTATGTTCAACCTTAATGAAACACACTTTTTCCATCACTATTTCCACTATATTCACTTTTTTACATATTTATAACATATACACGACCGGATTGAAATGTCGAAAAAACTTTGTGTGTGTTTCATTAAGGTTGGACTTTACGGCACTAAGCTTCCTGAGTCCACCTTCAAGTTTCCTTTGTATTATGAAAATAAATAGGTACAGTGGAAACTCTTACATAAAATTGTCCGTAATATGTCACTCGGTATAAAAGGTCACTGCTTGAATACATACAGGCTGTACGAAAAATATTTTTCAGGACAATGCGGGTCAAAGGAAACTTTCGGTAGTGGAATAGTTTTTAAATATTTCGTTATAGCTTTATGTTGTGGGCGGTGGGTGGACTCGGGAGACGTGGATTTTGATTTTTGTACGTAAAATCTCGTTTCGGATCGGCCTTTGTTCTCAGATTTTTTGTGTTCGTCCATTTTCATTCAACTCGCTGGCATTTCTAATTAACGAGATGCGTCCTGCATTTGACTAAAAGCACTTCCATAAGCGATCGATATATTTATTATTTTTAGTTGTTTAATATTAACAATAACAAGTAATGAGAAATGAATGACGCTTAATATAAAAATAAAATTAGCTTTTGTCTATTCATTACTGAATGTAATTGCGAAGTTATAATATCTAAAACATATTTTTTACGTAGTTATAAAGCACGACGTACATAAATTTTAAGAATTCCCGGAACCTGGTCCTCATTGGTACTGGGCTGGGTAAAAATTCAACATACAAAAAATTAATAAAAGCTATCGTATGAAGCGAAAGCGAAGCAACCGACTTATTTCGTTCACTTCTTATTTATTCTGTTACTAACGTACAACAAATAAAATAAGATTTGAATATACTCGTATGTTTACAGCTATATGGTGCTCGTTAGCGGGGAGACTGGCCGCTCTCAAACGGCACAAACGTACCTCGGGTAAGTAATTTCTTCATATTTCATCATTTACTTTACTACGCTTTCTTTTAAACATTCCATGTGACATGTGATTCCGTCCATTGAGCGTGAAGCCTAAAACTAATCTTAAAATATAATATTTTTTAGTTTAGGGCATTGTCATTTTGCAGCTTGGTCTCAATTCTTGCGAATTCAGCCGGTAGGACTCTTCCATAATGTTAATGTTAATTTTCTCATTCATTGTGAATATATTACCGATATAATAGCGAAACTTTAAATGGATTGATGGATTGGTGAGATCAATGTGATACTCAATCACTAGCTATGCAGGCTGATTTAGATCTGGATGACATTCAAACGGGGCATATAAATAGATTATATTCATATGATATTCTAGCATCAATGCGCAATATTTTTTTGTATAAACTAAAAGAGTCGAGGGTGTATAAACTTTATATTATACTAGTTGTACCCGCGACGTCGTTTTGTTGTACAGAATCAGATCACTCCCATTGTCCTCTCAGAGGGTTAGGATAAATATTTTTTTTCTTCGTTGGTACAATGTTCCTATATAGATATTTGTAACCAGACTCTCGCCCGGAGTTGGTGTATACGTTCATCGAGCAGGCGGTGCAGCCGGGCGCGCAGGTGGCGCTCAAGTGCTCCGCCGTCGGGGAACCCCCGCCGCGATTCCGATGGACGCTCGACGGACAACCAATACCCGCGCATCACGGGTAAACGCCCATACTAATTAGTCAACGAGTATTTTAAAACGGTATACTCATCATATGAGAAACAGTTTATATAATAATAGTTTTATTAGAAAACCTGCGAACTCCGTTCGGCCACGTACTGGCGGCGTTGTAGTGCATGTTATGTATCAGAGATGGCGCTGTGTGTGTCTGTTTTTCTCTTGAAATTGTTCCTGATTTTTTTTGCTACAAACCTCACGAAAGCGAATGCAAAACCGACGAAATCTCAGGAACGTCAGGAAGGAAAATCCGGCTTATTTTTATATAATAGAACACAACTCTATATCTTATTGCTTGTTTTACACTACTATATTGTTCAGCTTTATCTACACATACTGTTCACAAGCTTTTCACCATAATTTGCGAGATCTATATTGCCATGTTATTAAATGAAATCTTTTAAAAATATATTAGTGCGCCAGCTGCCATCTCCATCGCAAAAACGCCCCCGTCTTTATGACTTATAGCAGCGTTATAAACGGACAGTAACAAAATGACCATCGTAACATCGACGGATTTCATGTGCTCAGATAGCTGACGATATTACAGATTTAGACGATCGATATCTACGGACTCGCGTCTTAATAAAACTGCCCTTTTTAGAAATTCCTGTAATATTGTTAACAACATTGAATATTAATAGGTTTAGTAACTAATTAGGCAGCTTTTACAGTGGTTAAGTTTGAGGTGCACGATACACCCAACAAAATTTGACGTCGAAGGATATGCTTAATGTTATGTCACTTATTCGCGAATCAAATTGATGACTAGTTGCTAACTATATCAAACTATAGCAGGCCATCTAATGTAATATGTAAACTCTTGAGTCACACAACACAAATACAATTCATCACTCTTCAATACCACACAGTGCTTAGTACGAGTGTAAAATGCAATTGTTAAGTATTAAGTGATTAGTATGTTTGTACAGGCACTGTCAAGTACTGATGTGATTACTTACTTATCACTTAACACTCGCTCTTAACACTCAAAATCAAAATCTTTTCATTCAAAATGAGTACTTTAAGTACACTTTCTGAACGTTGAAACTACGGTGCTTACCACCGGTTCGGGAACTAAACCGGCGAAAGAAACTACTTTTACCTAAAAGATGGTAAATAAACTAAATACTGGCACTAAATACTAATCAAGATATTGACCAGGCCTCATATGTTTATCAGTTAAGTAATTTTTGTTGTACAGAGCGACTATCTCAGAGGGTCGCGAGGGCGGCGGCATGGGTGGTGGGCTAGGTGGCGGTCTGGGCGGGGCAAACTACATGCTGTCGACGCTGGCGCTGGCGGGCGCGCGCGTGGAGCACGGTGGCCGCTACGAGTGCCGCGCCACCAACGCGCACGGGGCAGTCGCGCATGCCGCCAGACTCAATGTTTATGGTATGTTATACACACGAACCTGACCCCTATTTCCAGGGTCCGATAAACCTTTAGG
>JAOTAV010036176.1:0-18943 GCA_026546445.1 Cyclargus thomasi
AAACTCATCGAGTGATATAATCGAAATGACGAGACTGAGCAAAGAATATCATAATAAAGGGTGTAACAAAACACGATGTAAAATCTTCAGAGTGAGTACTAGCCATTTTGTCGTTCACCGTGCAAATAGACACTAAGCGGCCAAGTTTTCATTAAAAAGAACATCATTTTTTTTTTCAAACAAAAGTAAAAAAAATAACGCATTGAATGTGGCTATTCTCTCACAGCGAACTCTATACAGGGCACTAAGGCAGCCCCGGATCTAGTGGGGGTAAGCTGGGGCCCGAGCCCCGGGCGGCAAGTGCAGAGGGCGAATTTCTTCACGAAATAAATCATGATTAGTAAGTAAATAACGCGAAAAGAACAGCTACTATTATTTTCGGAAGGCCAATGTCTTAGTGAACATCTTGTAGCCGATATCAAAAAGATGATGAAGGTAAAAATAAATATAAGTCGGGGCGGTATATTACAGTTTTTGCCCCGGCTAAAAAATTGAAGATCCGGGGCTGTCCTAAGGTATTATTATTTTGATTAATTTTGCAGTCAATACTATAATGATATTATTTTAAAATTAGACAATTTATAAGAAATATGCTTTGATTCTTTGTTAGACGTTGTATACTGTGTATCTTATCTCAGGTGGAGTTCGTTGCATTTTCTCTACTCTGCCTAGATCTAGGTAAGCGTTATCAAATGCCTTTCTTATCACTATCAAGAGTGCAAGTGCGTCGTCCTTACTGATAACAGGATTTACGATATGACTAATATTAAATACGTTTTAAATTAGAAACTGGTTTATAGTAGGTACGAGAAAATTGAGAAAATCATATTAGCTTATTCAGTTATTTAATTTAGGGGAACAAGGTTTAATTCCTATCTTTTTTTTTATTGAAAGTTGTCGACAATGTTGTAAGCTGTTAGATTTTAATCCTAATCGTAGTGAATGATAAATAAATAAAAGTGATAAGATGTCGATACTAAGTAAATAAGAGCACAGAGGCGGCATGGGCAAAAGTTAACTTATAAATGAAGCCCATATAATTAACTTTGAACTTTAGGTTGTGCCAACATACGGTGAATAGTCAAATTTTCGATCAACAAGGCAAATTAGTCTCTGGAAAGTGAAATTATTGACGTTATAGAGTATCGTGTTCTCGGAAATGTTTTGTTTAGAGGAGAACTCCCAGTAGTGCGGTGTCGCGATGTTGTTACACACAATGCCGTGTTTCTGTACACACGCACTGCATGAGAATTCCTATAAATCGCTCGGATCATGTTTATTACCAGTGTTGCCATCTTCACATCAACTTCTAGTATAACACTAGACTCAAAATCAATTCGTTGGAAAGCCGTAAAAACTGTGTGGGATAACTGCCAAAAGTCAATGGCGTTGTGGGGCATTAGTAAAAGTAAAAAAACTTAGATAATATTTATTAATGGGTTAATATTTAGATTATAAAAAGAAAAAAAACACATTCGGTCGAATTGAGAAATTTTCTCTTTTTTTGGAAATACCCTGATAAAACACAGACGAAATAATATCCCTAACTAATAATAGAAATATTTGTAGCAATTAAAATAAGTAATATAAAAAATAGCTTAGCTGCATCAATAAAGAAATATTAATAATTATTATTGACTCGATCAATAGTAATTTCTAACCACGACGTGGCTAAGCTGGCAACACTATTTATATGTATCTTGTAGACCTAGTTAGTAGTTACCCGACCCGAAGCCACCCGCTGTGGCCATTTGCTCTAGTGTTAGCAACTTAATAGATCTTGTGTTACTAATCTGCAATTCGTTTTATGGTTTTCTTGTAGCTTCTCTCTTTATCCAATTATCTGGCTTCTACAATTTTTTAACAATAGTTTTGTATAATTCGCGTTTCTGGAATACCTCTCTATATTAACTTACCTGCTTAACAAATTTCACTAAAACCGCTAAACTGTTATTTAGTGGTTTTGGATTGGATAAACGAATTTTAGTTCGAAGTGTCATTTAGCATATAAAACTACATTAGCAAAAGTGCAAGCGGGGAAGTCTTGCAGCCACCTTCTTATGAAAGATTTCCCATCGAGTTTCGTTTCTTTTAAAAACCGGGTAAAGTAGAGCGTAAACAACATACTTTAAACAAATGAATGTTTTAGCTCTTTTTAAAATCTACATAAACCCTGTGAACCCCACGTCTTGGCGCAGAGTATATTTACAATATGATTATTATGAAACATTATTATCACAATAATTATTTCGTTTCCCAGACAAAATAAAAATGTATATTTATTACAAAACTATCTACCAAGGCTTATATCAACTACCAAGAATATGAAGGTTATTTTGTTATGTAATTATGTTTTATTTTTTAACCAGTTGGTGTTTATTTTTACAAATTTGTATATCACGTTGGAATTGTACATTTTCCAGCGACAAAAAGTATCCTATATGTTGCCCAGACCTAGTAGATATCAAACAAAAAAAATATTCAAATTGGAGTGTCTGAACACTTAATATTTTTACAAAATAATCAATGTGGGGGTGCTAAGGAACAGTGATAGAACACATATTGACAAAAAACAGTTGTACGCGCTAATCTCAGGAACTACTAGACGGATTTTAATAAATCTTTTTTTGTTTGATATCTCTTAGGTCTAGGCAACATACAGGACTTTTTATCCTTGGAAAATGTATGGTTCCTGCGTTATATACAAATATTTTTTTGCAACGAAGTTGTGGACACCACACATAATTAAATCTAATATGGTTATTTTGTTATCAGCTCTATAAAACTTTTCACGCTATACCTGGCACAGCTTAAAAATTTAAATAAAGATATACAAAAGGTATTTTGTAAGTCATTAAGAGACCTTAGAAATAATTTAGGTATTAAAAGGTGCCGTGTGCGATATCAGATCTGTTATCTCGCGACAGGCTTATCAGTTGCACATGCACTCAACAGTTCATTTGTCTGCGTGTTGTACATGATCTGTACAATCATAGCTAACACGAAAACACGTGTAAAGAATAATATTGCTTGTTGTTGACAGATTATCCTTTAGGTAAGGCGGTTAACCGCGGTGGAAAAAGTTGAATAGGGTAGTTTTTTAAGAAATTAGAGTGTAAGTGGCTGATCACCTTAAGAAAGGCAACTGCCATCGCCCATGGACACTTGCAATATAAGAAGTGTTTATGGCCTTGCTCGCCTTTTTCAATGAAAATGCAGGCTATGGTTATAGGGAATGGGAATAGGGGAAGGGAGCAGAGAAATGTAATAAGGAAACGGAATAGGGATGGGATTGGAAAATTAGGCCTCCGGTTTGCTACTCGACGAATCTCAGCACAAGGTTTGCTTAGCGCCGGTTTTCTGTATGGCCTTCGTACATATTTGCCCGGTCGAGCTGGCCCATTCGTGCTGAAATATGGCTCGCCTTTGGTAATGTAATATAAGATTGGTGAAGTGCGAGACAAACTGGCGCACGATAGTTCACTGAAGCTAAATCTTAGCAAGGGTATATAATAGGAAAATGCGTATACGTAATTTATTATAATAGTGAGCTAAATATATACAGAATGACAAAAAATCTCTGAATTGTGTTGAGAAATAAGTATTAGCGATTTAAGTTTTCTACACACCTCTATCTCTCTAAACGTAATTTAGTATGAACTTTGTCTTAGACTTTAACGTCACAGTCAATGTCGGATCTCTATTTCTAACTGATTTATTTAAAGGCTTCTAACTTTTGTTATTTTCAATTTTGTCAAAAAACTGATTGGATTACACCAGTTTACAAATAGCAGTAGATTTATTTAAAGAAACAAAAAAAATCATGCATATCATACAATCGGTGCAACTTATTGTAAAATGTTTTAAAAAATATTATTAATAACTTTTTTTATTATAGTTGCTTTAAATTATTAGGTTTTATTTTAATTTTTGTATTCGGGAGTTAGATAAGGGTCTAATCTTAGATGCAAAATTTTTGCCACTTTTCGATTTCCGATTGATGTGAATGGAGAGACATGTAACCAGTTATTACGTTCACCGGGGCATCCAGTTTATTATATAAGTCAGTGATTCTCAAAGTGGGATATTTCGATCTCTAGGGGTCTATGACAACCTGCAAGGGGTCTACGTCCGTCGAAAAAATTTGGGAGTCCATGAAATAAAAAATAAATGTAAAAGTTAATATGTGTTTTTACTCTATGTTTTTAACACTAAACTTCACTACAGTTAGAAATTTACAGAAAATTGATATCAGGTAAATTATAGGGGGTCTACGCAACATTGAAAAAAAAGGCAAAGGGTTACGACACAAAAAATTTTGGGGAACTCTGATATTATAAGTGTTAAAGTATGACTCTATTCCAGAGTTTTGTAATAACAAAGGTTTAGACGTGAGAAATGCACGGATGAGTCAGTCGGTCTGAACTCCCGAGTTTTCCGGAAGTCGGAAGAGGTGATCATCAAATCGATTGTGTCGGAGAAGAATCGGATCCTTCGCTCGCAGAACGGGCGCTGACAGATCGTTTTGTCAACAATACCTATTGTCTCGCGTTGCTTTGAAAATAATGCAGCGACAGTAAACGAGAAAATATTAAGAGCACGCTAATGTTTTGCTCTCCCTTTAATTATCAAGCTAATCTTAGGTCACTCTATTTTGTATGAGTTTTATACACCCTGTAGGTACCTATATATACATAAAGAGTCACAGATATAACACTTTCATGCTAAAATCGTCGAATTAAGATTATTTAAAACTTGGTTTTAATGCGCCACGGAAGGTATTTAGTTACGTATGATAATTTTATATTCTGGAAAATTTAACAGTTATTTTAAATGCTTTTACGGAAAAACTTTAGTAACTTAGTAGTTAACGTTGAATAAATTATTTATATTGCCCCTGATATGTTCTATTTGGAACTAAAATTTATAAAGGTTGTTACAACGTAATGGCACAATTTCGCACTTTGGGGTGTAACTTATCCACTAGAAATTATGTGTAGATCTTGCGAAGATGACATTCATTGTTGACACAGCCGCGTCGGAATGCGTTTTCTAACTCGCCGTGTTTTTTATTTATGTTTACATGAGAACCATTAGAGAAACAATTGACGCACGGAGATGTTCGCACCGCGACAGTGGAATTCTTATCTTGTGAATTGCAATGGACGCTTGTTAGTTGGCTCGTAAAATTATAACGCGATACTAAATATTTAACAGACTACAACCCACACCCACTGTTCTGGGCGTTATTAGATAGATTTGGGTACGTCCCCAGTAAATACCCATATCTACCCAAAATTACCCATAGAGATTTTCTAAAAATCCTCATAACTTTTAAACAATCAAGCAATTTCTATTTTTCCGGTCGAAAATTACATTATTTACTTTTATTTGTTTAAATTTATATTAATTTATTCTATTTTATATCAATTATTACTTTACTATAGTTTTATTTACCCAAACCGTTGGGTAGAATGTTGGGTATTTACCGGGTACGTGTCCATCTCTATTAATAGAGCGAACAACAAACACTTAAGGGTATGAACAATAGATATTACCCGATGCCGTGTGTTTGATGTTTTTGCTGGTTTACTGAAAACTGGCAGCTTGGAGATTTTTTTCACCTATTTATTCACTTATTAGATGAAGCCCGTAACTCTAAAAAATATCCTTTGTCAAAGGACCAAAACCAATACATACCAAATTTAAGCAAAATTGTTTTTTTTTAATTCAGGTTAAATAAATCTAATAGGTTTAGAGGTTTGGGCGCGAATAGATAACAGACAGGCATACTTCTGCAGTTAAAATATTATGAATAATGTACTAAATTATTTAGGATAACTTACCAACCCAGGTGCATCCACGCAAAAAAATGTAATTATATCAATACAAGAATAAATTAATATTACTTTGTTACTTTATGAAGATAGGTATGATAGAAGCCGCTAGAAAACTGATTTACTAATGTGAGTAATGTTAATAATTATTATAATTATTGTTAATGAACATCTGATCTGTCCGTCATTTTGCAACTGCTAAGTAAATATGACACGCGAGCTTTTTTTATTCGCCTGAGATAATTATATGGTGACGTTGAATGTATATTTTCCTGTGATTTCTATTAACATAGTGTAATGCTGACTATAAAATAACCCTATATAATTTATTTATTTTTAAAAGAATAAAAAATTTGGGTGTGGGAGCACTTTATTGAAATGAACTCGTTTTTAGGGTTCCATACCCAAAGGGTAAAAAAGGGACTAGGATTTCTGTCAGTCTATCTGTCTGGCCGTCTATTCGTCTGTCTGCCTGTCTCCAGGCTGTATCTCAACGGTAATAGCTGGGGAGTTGAAATTTTTATTATTATTATTGGTGTATAGTATTTTTGTGACTATAACAACAAATACAAAAACCAAAATAAATTTAATAAATAAGAGGGGCTCTCATACATTAAACGTTTTTTTTTGTTATTTTTTACAAGATAACAATAATGAAGCTTGGCAGGCTAACGCTTGAAATTTTAACATTAAAACAAAATTAATTATTAAGGTGGGCTATCATAAAAGACACATTTTACCTATGTAGTACTAATGTGGTACGGAACCCTAAGATGCTTATTTGGAATCAAAGTACAATTGGACTCGAAACAATTTTGCTTCAGATAACGTGACACAATAATATGTAATGTGTTGTGTATATATCGTTTAGTACAGGCAATAACGCTCTACACGTAATTTGATAGTTAATTTCATCCAATAAAAACCGTCAAGCAACTAAATTTTGAATACCACATCCAAAACGTACATTTGCGTTAATATATTGCGCTTTTCCTAAACCATTAATTACATGGTAGCTGACAGTATTTTCAACCATATTCACCTAACTTTCTATGCAAATGTTAATATAAAAAGTAATAGAGTGAAATCGCGGAACAATACATTCCCACACGGTGGCGCCTCTAGCGTCGTTCCGGGAAACGTCGGTGTCGAGTACGCAAGCTTTCCTTTAATTTCGGAATCGCGTCGTGTTACTCTATGTGTGGCTACTGTGGTAGGTAAAGTGTTATGTTGCATCGCTCGAGTTGCGATAATGTCGCTTTATGAAACTAGTCACTGATACGACTTTGTCTATTTATGTACCATAGTTAACTTCAGATTTAGAATTGAATTGTATTATTTAATGTATTACATGTCTTACTCTTATGAAAGAGCTAGACTTATTTCGTTGAAATATCAATGCAAACCCTGTTAAAATGTGCCTACAATATAGGGGATATTGTAAGCACATTTTAAAAGGAGAGTATGGATATGTCGAATAGATTTATACTTCTACTTGTGGTATGAAAACCCCAAGTCAACCATATAATTAGTCACACATTTACATCTGGTTTCAAAGTTGTAGCAGTGTAATGTTTGTTACTATTTTATAACACACTAGCCGTTGCTCGTGACCAGTAACTTTTCTCTTGAAATTTTTCCTAAAATTTTCTGCTGTAAGCCTCACTGAGATTAAGACCTTTTCAACAAATGCAAAACCATGGAAATCGACTCGTGCGTTCTGGAATTATAACATCAGGAAGGAAAACCCTACTTATTTTTATATATTAGACTAGATTTTGCCCGCAATTCCGTCCGCGTGATAAGTTTACTCTTGAAAAATTTATTGTTCTTTTCTTTGCTAAAAACCACACGGACCCCGAAACCTTTCTAACAAATGCAAAACCGTGGAAATCGGTTCGTACGTTTTTGAATTATATAGTCAGGTACATCAACACAAAGGTCGAAAACGGGACCCTATTACTAAGATTTCAATATCTGTCCGTCTGTCTGTGTGTCTCCAGGCTATACGAACTCTCACGAACGGTAATAGCTAGAGAGTTGAAATTTTCACAGAATATGTATTTCTGTTGCCACTATAACAAGAAATACTAAAAACAAAATAAATGTAATACTTAAAGGTGGCTCTAATACAACAAATATGTTTTCTACGTTTTCGTTCCATAATAAGATGCATAATAATAACGATAAATTCAACGAGTTTGTCACCAGTGGCGTGGCAATTTAAGTAGGGTGATTGCTTGAGTCCGAAGAGGCCATGGTTCGATTCCCAACAATACATGTTTATTTTATGACTTTGTTATATAATTTTTTACGTTTTCATTATTTTTTACTTTTTTTATAAATTGAAAACTAAAACATTTAATACTTTCAAAAATGCGTTTTTCAAATTTTTTGCTCTGTACTGGTACGGAACCCTTCGTCTGCGGGTTCAACTCGCACTTGGCCAGTTTTTTTTATCTGACTGTTTTAACTCTGATTTTCTAACAATCTCTGAAAATGAAGATATCGTTTGCAGACGGTATCTATCGATATCGGTTGACTTTCCTCATATCGTTCTCGTTACTGCCGGATAACTGACACTTGCAGATTTTTGCACTTCCCTGAACATGGAGTCCACCGAACAATTGTGGTATAGGACACCGATCGTTCAACGAATTGCATTTTGCGTCTATTACCCTACACTCGATTTACATATCCGTTCCAGTAAATGCTTGTGCGAGCGATTTCGACGATTTTGAGAACCTTTGTAGTTTGTATCGTGTGGTGTTGTTGATTTGATTACAGTTTGTTTCCATGGAAAAATAATGGAATATTTAAATTTAACAGGCGACCCCGTGGTCGAAACTCGACCACAAATATTTAAAATATTACGTTTTTGTAAGGAGCTATGAAAATATAATCTATTATAGATTCAATCACAGGCATCAATTTGACATAAAGGTATCGTTACCAGGACATTAAATTTTATGTAAAAAAATACAGACGTCAACTATAAGCAAAAGAGTATTTCGTGTATGATTATCGTGTCATGTCAAAATATGGTAGTGTGCATGTTTTAGTATGCGTAGCGTTATATTAATTAAAAATATGCAATATTTAAGCATATTTTTAAAAAATATTGATATTCCCCGCTCCTCCTCCATATCAGCTATAAGTAGGAGAAATTCATCATCAATACATCTACGCGTATATCCTAAAAAGGGGTAAAGATTTAATTGTTATTCACAGCCGGTACGGCTTTACCAAATTTTATATACATAATTAAATGGTCTGAAAATTCGCTAACATAATTTTTTCGTACTCCTAATTGATAAGGGTTGATCATCCTTAACGTTAACGCCTATTGAAGTGGGCATGGGTCAGATAAATAAGGAACGTATGTATTTAGTTCCATTACTTTCTTCAGCTGGACAAAGTGCATGCGAACCTGCAAGACACTTGATACCGAATTTTGGCTCTTAATAAATTTATACTATATGAGTCACGGTATGAGTCATGAGCCACGTATCTTTATTAGGTATATGGTATTAATTTCAACTGGCGTATGTATAATATGTGGAAACTTTTCCGAGTTGAAACATTTTACAAGTCCAGCGACTCTAACCAAATGTAGTTTAACCTCCTCGTTTTTGGAAGTCGGTTAATATTATTAAAGCCCTCAATATACCTTAAGTGCTTGAATCTTTTGAAAATCTTGTCCGAGGCATTTACTAATTTAAATACTATATTAAGGATTATTGGTTACTTCGTTCGAAAAATACAGCGTAAATCATCCACAACGGATGCCTATTCCTTCTTTATTTTACTGTTACTTACTTCTAATCTAAAATTCTTCTCTTTCCAGCATGATGGATTCAGGAGGGGCTGGCATCGAGTCACCGCCGACCTACCACAGGAGCTACGAGCAGTACGTTCAGGGGGCAGTTGAGAACAGCACCGACTCCGGCCAAGACCAGACCAGCCCTGATATAGTGATATGGTCGTCCATGCCTTACGGTGACATGTATAGAGCCCAGTACGACTTCAGAAGTCCATACGAAGCATCAAGAGACTACTCCTCTCAGCAGTACGCCCGGGCGCCCTTCACCACGAAGATGGGTCAGGCCAAAGCGATGAAGGAGGCCAGGATACGAAGACCCATGAACGCGTTTATGGTATGGGCGAAGGTGGAGCGGAAGAAGCTGGCAGACGAGAACCCAGACTTACATAACGCGGACTTAAGTAAAATGCTAGGTAAGTCTGTTAAACCATGCAATAGCAAAACTATTGCGTGTTCGTATAATACTCACAAGTTATTTAAAATTAAGCACCGGTTTGGTTTTGTGCTGCTTCCTGTAGGATGGAAGAACCCTAAGGTAAGTGTTTTAAAGTTATGTTTTGGATTTTTTTTTACTTACACTACAAAATAATGTAAACTGCCGAAAACGACTACACGGTTCTTTAAAAGAAAATATTATCAGAAATAAATCATTTATATTATCATAGATGAATTGGAAAGGAGCCTACTGATTTAAGAGGCTTCAAATCATAAACCCACATAACACGTATAAACTTAATGCTTGTGAAGCTTTAGATATGAAATCCTCACAATTATCAAAATCCATGCAAACCAGCGTAGTAATTAAACGTATTTTAGCAAATATTTTATAGTATGTTTCTCGCCTATCTTCAGATATATGCTAATTTGGTTAATTAAATAGCGTATTTCCATATTGATCGATCGCATTTGGTATAACCATTCATTCAGTATTTAAATTTCGCACATGCAATATTCATTAGTATTACAATCTTGGGTTTTAATGGGGACTACACGCAATTTATTTTTCTATTCGATACGATTTATTAAATTATTTCATTTATTTTGATTGCGGTTTTTTGTTATCTTGTATCTATACTTCGATCACCTCAAGCAATGTTTTGAAACGGTTTATTTTCATATATGTTAAAAGCGTTACTTATAATAATAGTATTTGATCACGTACGAACAAAGAAGGGCAGATAAATTTAGAAAATGTTAATAAGGAATAGAGTGGTAAAGCTTAGTGACATAAACTGTCTATGATTACCAAGATGGTAAGGAATTCTAGAGTAACAACATAATTGCATAGTATCGCAGTAGATGGTGGCCACAGTTTGAATAAGGAGAGAGCTATAACAATCTATTAATCTAATAGTTATCGACTGTTTAACACCTCTGGACAAGAATGCAGAGATTTAAATCCTTTAACAACTTTTTTCCTAAAGTTTTACAATACACACGTTGGACTACCGTTAATCAAGCAGAGGCTTTAGGATCGGTAAAATGATTTGAAATCAAAAAAGTAGGATTCTATACGTAAGGTTAAATTGAAGCAGGAAAGTCGTTTTAAAATTGGAAGAAAAATTAGCATTTTCTCTAAAGAAGTAAAATGTTAGCTATACGCTTATTCTACTCAAGTCTTTTATTTAAATATTAGTATTATATTTCACCACGAGTGAGTAATCTCAGGCGGGAGCTATGGCACCAGTGACGCAGTTAGATCAGTAATTAGCACGACCTTATAACTTTCTCCGGGCCCCGGTGAACCCGACTCTACGCAATGTACTCTACCTGTACTGTGACGACGAAAGGCTCTTATAAATCTAGCATGGAATTTAAATTTCAACTAACTCGACCTATTTTTGGGCTTAGTCGAGTTAGTTTTAAAAATTTAGAGATTTTTAGAGAGAGATTAGAGATAATTAGAGCCAGTGCAAATAACTTACTGTCTGTACTTTATTTGTCACATAAATCACTGTAGTATATCTCACTTCACCTCTACACAAACTTACGTTCAGTTATAATTTGATTGATCGAAAATTAAAAATGTATAAAACAATTTTTCTTACACAGTTTGCAGGCTACAGAAGTTTCTTAACAGTTGTATCAACCTACAATATAGCACACGAATAAACGTCAATAAAGATTATATATCATAATACTATAATTACAATAATTGTATCTAACGGTACACTAAGCACTTTAGCCTCTGACTGTCCCTGGCAGAGGTCAGATATGGCAAGTCATTACAGCTGCGGCGTGGGTGGCTCGATCCTATCGCGCTTAATGAAATAAAACTAAAAAAAAAAACAACCGTGTACCCGTAAATAGTAAGCATCACAAACGTACTCGAATGATAACGCACTGCCTTATCACGGGGGAATAGAGTTGCAGGTTGAACATAGAGTGAGTGCGGTTTGCGGGCATTATTCATACGGTACCAATGAGTAATGGAATATGGCTTATCAGCCAAAATATGGGATTACCGGCGACGTGTCACCTTAGCAATCCAACCCAGCCGGCTCCATGTTTTTACTATGTTGTCAAAAGATAAGTTTTATTAACAAATTATTATTACTAGTAGGTCCATAATAATCTTCAAACATCATGAAACTTTATCAACATAATTTAAAGAACCTCCCAAATGTTTTAATTTGTTAATCGCCCCATAATGATTTAGAATATTTATTTGGACCAAACGGCAAACATCAAAAACGTTCTGTGGCCACCGCAAAGCACAAAAAATCAAGCCATTAACTACTAAAAATTAAGAACACCAACTTTTAAAATAGAGCTGACATAACATATTGCTGAAAATGTTCATGAATTTTTGGACGGGCTGAGAAGTTGGAACAACAATATTAATATAATAACGGCTAAAGCAACAAATGAGATAAAGATTAATATGTTGGATTTGTGGTTGTTTGACGCAAGTAGCTGCATCACTTAGTTGTAAACAGTGGCTGGCATTCCCCTATGGTTCCTATGACGTGAACAGCAAATTGCAAAGTAAAGTGCAAGAACAACACATTTTTGAGAGTTTTTCTGTTTAATATATTGGCTTTTGTTGTCATTTATAGATCGAATATTTAAAAATAAAAATTAAGCGATTTAGTATAAAATATTCCCTCGAAAGGCATGTCGCAAACAAAACTTAATTACTAGGTCTTCTACTTGTAAAGCTTATGGTACCATTAGCTTCTATTTGTAATAACCGATAGCCGAGATCAAAACAACTAGTCACCAGTAAAAAAAATATATAGTCCCCAAAATAATCAGCATAATGATAAAACGGTCACGTTTTGACCTTGATCGGTCCCATTAATTGGTGATAACCAAATCCTTATATGGGATCAGAGCAGCCATCCTTGACAACACACCACCGTACATACTCAGTACATGATCGTGCGAGACACGGTTCATTTAAATTATTAAATTATTGAAATTAGTACTACTATAATGGCTAGTAGTACTAAGGCTGACTGTAGGAAAATAGATTTGATAAGGAGAGTATAAGCAGGAAACAACAAAGAAACAAATAACTTATTGTAACAAACAGGCGCAATCATTGACAACGAAACAACTGAAAATTTATATAAAAAACCGGTCAAGTGCGGTTGGACTTGAGCACGAAGGGCTCCGTACCAGTACAGAGCAAAAATTGGGAAAACGCATTTCTGAAAGTTTTAACTTTATAAAAAAGTTTTCAATTTATAAAAAAAAATTATAATGTATGAATAACTTTAAAATGTATAAAAGAAAAACTTAAAATAAAAAATGAAATGGTGGGAATCGTACCCAGGCACTCCGCTAGTAGCAACTGAAATTCTATAAAAATTTCAAGGTATTACCGTTCCATTTTTACCCTATGGGTACGGAACGGCTTAGAGCGTCCGTGGCCTAATTGCTAAGACCTTTGGTTCGCACTCGAGAGGGTACAGGTTCGAGCCCCGGTGGAGGCGTGTACCAATGAGACATTTTCCGATCTCAAGTATATACTTGCTCTCCCATGGCAATGAGCATCCGTATTATATAATACGGATGCTCATTGCCATGGGAGAGCCACGAATGTGCGGGCTCGACCGGAGCGATACCACGGCCTCACAGAAAACTGCCGTGAAACGGCGTTGTGCTGTGTTTCGTTCAGTGAGTGAGTTAACCGGTGGCCCAACTTCCCTAATCCCTTGTCCCTATTCCCATTTCCTCATAGAGGCCGGCAACGCACTTGCGACTCTTCGGATGTCTGCTCGCTTGCCCCCTAAATATTATTAATAAAAATCTAATAAAAAGAAATACTTTTTTTTAAATTTTTTAAAACCACGAAGTACCGAAATTACTTACCTAATTTTAGCTTTGAAGTATTCGTAGAACTCTAGATAAAGTATATTATATTGGTGAAGTTAAATGATGTTTAAAGCTATAATAATTATAATAGGATTCTAATGTTTAATACCTAATCTCAAAGTGACAAGATGGCATTTTCTTTTATATGTACGTAAACAAATGTGTCATCATTAATAGAACAGCCAAAGATGTGCAAGTAATCTTAAAGTGACAAGATGGCATTTAATACCTATTACAGCACAAATATTAATTCCATAGCAAGATAGTAGTAATATCTTTGCAACGCTGCTATAATTTCTTAACAATTTCAAGAAAAAGTCATGTGATTACTCTTTATTAAATATAAATAAATTCGGAGTCAGTTAATTATAATTATTATTAATTTTATTAATTATTATTTAAATAAAAAATGTTATGACATGATTTTAATTTAAAAATACCTTTGAGCGTGCCAGAATGTGTGCAATTCTCTTTCATAAAATTCTTTAGTCCTACTTAGTAATAACTATCCAGTATTAAATTGATACATTGGCGATTGAGTTATTATTTTTTTAATTATCATTCAAGAAATTTTCTTATGTAATAATCTTATGTATTAATGTCTTTGCATTTGGAGTTAGGAACCTTAAAACTGATCAATTTTGAAAAAGGTTTAACGTCTGCGTAAACGTAAGATAATGTAAAATGATCCTTGTTTCCCTTTTATTTGACCGTATTATACCTAAAGCAAAAATTTTTAGTGGTAAAACCGTTATTTTTAGGCTTTGTGAAACTATTTTGAAGGAATTGAAATGGGTATTTTCGTATTCGTTCGTCCCTCAGGAAGTTCTTTCAAAGTTAGTATGCAAAGAACAAATAACGTAACAACGCCTTATCTTGTTTCAAAGCGATCGATTTAAACTACTCCCTGAAGTTGGACACGATGTAATCTTGATCATGCATTAGTGACTGCGCACAAAATCTCGCGTGTCACCGCGCTGCCAGCCCGCCACCAGCCGCCCTTGTAGATTATATTGTACACAAATACTAGCCTGGCTCTAATAAGATGCTTAGCGTAGACTGAGGGGCATCAAACAATAGGAAGGACGCGGCAGGCTTATTGAAAATGCTATAGTTAACCCTACTGACATAATCAAGCAAGCTTTGACGTAGGAGAGCCATGCTTCGGCACGAATGGGCCGGCTCGACCGGAGTGATACACGGCCTCACAGAAAAATGGCGTGAAACGGTATTGTGCTGTGTTTCGTTCAGTGAGTGTGTTTACCGGTGGTTTAACTTCCCTAATCCCCCTATCCCTATTCCCTCATAGAAGCCTGCAACGCACCTGTAACTCTTCGGATGTTTATGTATATATATATTGGACTAACAATAAACATACTAATATTTTGAACAAAAAAGGGATAAGGAAAAAAAAGTATTACATAAATAAACTGACAAAAAAAAATAACACATTTGTATATAAATAATAACAGAGTAGGAAAAATACCTTTCACTACAATGTCCAAGTAATTAAAATCACTACAGTAGCATATCTTAAGTATTTCCCACTATAGCGTTTGGTCTGCGCAAGCGCCATCCGTTTTTGGAGGCTGGCAACTTTTTACGCCGCTCTAAATATGGCGACCACTTCGGCTTATGGTAATATTATCTAGATGTGTTTAACACAAGAAATAAATCATACTTTTTGTCTCCAACTTAAATGGTTTGATATTCGAAAGTGAGACACTTTCTTTCGGATGATACAGATTAGTACTTTTAAATGTATTGTTTTATTTTTAACGCATCTTGTAATATGTACAATGAACCTATACTCGAGCACTGATTTACAATGTGTACCAAAAGTAGTATAATATGTGAAAATTATAGAGAAGAAGAAGAGTCGACTTTCAGCGATAACGTAAAGGAAAAGTACTAGTGTTAGTTCCAGTAGCGAAGTTATTTTAAGAAATACTAGACAAGTGAGACAGTTCCCCGAATGTTAGAGCACTCAGTAGAATAACCACGAATTAAGTTCTCGGAAACAGGACAAAAAGCAACCGACCGGCTAATAATAATTCTAAACACGTTGACAATAATAATACAATTAATTCCGTGTGTCACATCTGATAACGATTGCCGCTACTATCCATTGCGTCTGCACGCGCGCTATTACCTAGGTCGTAAGGTTCATTATCTCCTGCCCTCGATTCAAATTAAATTGGTTTGACTATATATGAAAATCTGATATGAGCACGCATCAACTTGGGAGGTTATCCCGGAGGAAAATATCTGCGCAGATTGTTTGCGACGAGATAAAGTATGCGCCGCGCGCCGTCTACTGATAAAGGAGTATAATTATAAGATTATCACTGAAACTTGAAACTAAATTAAAATTACAAATAGATATGAAACAAGCCAGATCTTAGCTAGTTAAGTAATTAGGTTGAGCGAGTAGTGAGTTAATCAAGAGTTCATTGTTTAATTTAGTAATGAGAGAAATGTGATATGACCGCATTAGAAACGGTTAAGAGTGTGCCAACTTTCTAGTTATTGTAAACGATGGAATGAAAACTGTATTTATAAAACTTTCGTCTCCTAACATGAGGTCCGCTACAAATAAATTTAGTATACTTAAATGTTGTAGTAACTATTTTATTTGTATCTAATCTTTCACAAACGACACGTTACATATTTTGTAATTACAACGCTTTCTTGTCTCCCAATTCTATGAAGCAATAAATTCTTCATAAGAGTTGATGTTCAAAATGCAACAGAATAAAACTGCGTTCGAAATTCAAGTACATGTACACTCCTACAACCGCTTTGATACTTTTAACGTCTCGCCTCTTGATTGACAGTATTGCCTCATCAAACACAATGTATGCAAGCGCAACGCTTAACTAGGTATCAGTTAGCACTGTGTAATTACCCAATAATGGGACCCGTACCCACGCCGCGTATAATTGACTCGTTAATCCAACTACATCTGACGTTTCTGACTAAAATTGCCAGAATACCACTCTAATGTATAATTAGGCAAATTATGTGTCAAACCTGTCACGCAACCATTTTTGATGTGAACCCTATAAGTCTATACTGGTTTTGTTTGCTACGAATGAATTATTAAATGGAGTGTAGGACTGATATCTGTAATTACTAAACTTCTGTCACCGCCTTTAATATATTATCACTAAACTTCATCTATTTATCTCTTCAATTAAACTTCACCATTTTGACATCATCTGTAGCATCCTAAATGGCATTTTAATATATTTTTTATACTCGTCAAATGTAAAATTTTATTTAAGTAAAAAAATTTAAGTAAAATTTAAAATTGTAAACATTTTTTTTGACTACTCCAAGAATTCTGGGTTTTTTTTCTGTCTGTTGCAACAATTAGCCTAGACCCGATGACCTACTGCGAATAAAATCTAAAAAATATCAGTTAAAAAAATATAGAAGGTAGAACTTGATGGCAGACATGCAAAATGGAAAACGTCAAAGCTGCGCACGCGCCTCGATTATGAGTCACAGACGCAATAGGGTCACGACTGCTCGGGCCTACTATATTTATATATCCATAACGCTGCGCCAACTTTTGATTGTGCTTGTAAAATATTGAACTGTCTTGATGGTTTTATTTTTTTAATTGTTATAATTCAACGCCCTAAAAGGCCTTGATTTAAAACAATCCTTTGATCCATTACGTAGAAAAACAAAGATTGTTAGGTCAAAATAATATTTTGCCTACGTTGAACGGCTGCAGACTTGTTTATCTAATGTGTCGTCATCAATACCAACTTTTGATAAAACTGGTTACCGTTAAATAATAATAAGGAAATTCAAAATTCAGGTATTATATTAAAATGTTCTCTACATAACTTCAAAATATGCGAAAAAACACGCATGTAACGGAAAAAATATAACAAATGATCAAGATTGATAAATCGGTGTATGTGTGCGCCTACGCAGTGCCGCTACGAAGGTTCGAGCGTCGAATACATTATTTTGTAGTAAGTAGGCGAATACTCGATAGATATGAGTGCCGACGACAAATTGTTATTGCGAATTAATCGATACCGCCGATCGATTGATCGAGAGATAATCTGAGCACTCGATTGCCCCAATCTAATTTATGTCTGATCAGAATAAGCAATTTATGTTAATACTTCATAGCATCACACGGGACAATCTAATTTCGAAACTTCCTAGAGAGTTACCGACTGAAAATTCATGATTATCCTTTAATAACCACTGTTTATCTATATTCTGGTCTAGAGGCCTTACTAAACTGTACTACAACTACTAAACGGCCGACAAACTCAGTACAAATAAAATATTAAACCGTTAAAAAGAAAAAGAAGTGTAGGTATAATATCTGTGTTCATGTGTATTTTTCATTGAATTAATTTTATTTCTTCGCCTGTTTTCTACTTGATACACAGTTTATTTAGTTTAAACATTTTTTTTCAATTTATGTTTTTTAATTATTAACTGTCAATCTGACAATAAATAATTCAATTTAGTTGTAGTGCGTCTGCACAATCTTGATCGTGGACAGGTCGCGTTGGTGCCAGCGGCAGACTGGCGTCAAACCTTCTCTGTAATCATACATTCCCTTCGCGTCAGTATTAATGAAAAAGTGCTCGTTTTTCAAAACGATTTAATTAAACGGACGACAAAGTCTAGACTTATAACGTGACTCATTAAAATTGTCTCACTGTATGTAATTTGTCACAACTCGGAGACATTACTTAATATTATTTAGAATTATTTATGGCAGGCACACGCAGTTTGGATATGGCGGTAAACCGCTACACAACGTGTAGTAATAGCCAAATATTCGTTGTGAAACTTTATATTTTTATTTTGATTTTAAATTAATACTAAAAAATTGTAGATAACGTCGCTTAGGTAACAATACCGCGTAAGTCAAAAATTGGCCATTTTGACATTTTATACTCATTAGATAGATTTTTTC
>JAOTAV010036187.1:0-18940 GCA_026546445.1 Cyclargus thomasi
GCTAAAATTATTCGACCAAGAAAATTGATTTCCCGCCTTTACTCGACACTGGCCATGGTTATATAGCCGTAGCGCCATAAAAAGAAGAAGAAGATTTATCAAAATTACGTGGGAAAATATTTGCATTGACGCGAAGGTTGCAAAGTGTTAGTTATCCGCTTCTTCCACTTATGTCTTTAAATGTCATAGAACGCCGTACACTATGTTAATATATTAAGATGTACAATCAGAGAAGTTGAAACAGATACAGAACGTGGATCTAATCAATTTGGACGGGTAAGGTTAGGTAAGTTATGTCTTGTTAACCTCCATTTTATGTCATTTAACTTGCCACTTAATTTTGCGTTTACATGAAGTTAATAACATTAAATTAACGTGTAAAAAAGACATTATGTCAAATCCAGCCGACAGATCACGACTTACTAGGAATTGACATATTCCGACCAAATTACGTGGGTCCGTCAACTGTCTCCCTTTCAATTTCCCCCATTATACATTGTACGTATTATAATACCAAAACAAAATAACACTAACACATGGCGTGGCAGTGGGCACATATATCACGAGCGAGCACATAACTCATGCGACACGGACCACGCTACGTCACACCACGGATATGGGCGCGCTGGATATGGCACGAGAATAATAATTTATGACCTCTGTAGAGGTGCTCAACTCGGAGGTTGCGTGTTCGAATCCCGCCGACGAACAAAAAGTTTTGCAATGCCCCTGGGTCATGAGTGTGTATTAATTATGTGCATCGTATATTAAAATCTTAATACAATTTGAGATTTCTGGTCCAGGTAAGAGTCGAAAGTGACGTGGTGTGAAGCGTAGTTATTAAGATTTGAAGCGATATCGACGACGAAGTCGCGGGCAAAAGCTAGTGTCTGATATACACTAGCTTTTGTACTAACTATTTTCTCTGTTTTCCTACTTTTCTCTTAAAAATTTTCCTGAATTTTCTATGCAACAAACTTCACGAAGCCTTTTCAACGAATGCAAATCGATTCGTGCGTTCCGGAGTTATATCGTGAGGAAGGAAAACCCGACTTTTTTATATAATCATATTATCATGCAAGATGTCAACAAGTTATACGCAGGCGGGTCATCATATCAAAAGTGATTGCCAAAATTTTCTTCCTAACAGACAGCTGGGCATCAGGCAAAGCATAGAAACGTACCGTGCGCGCCTTATATCTGTGCACCTGTTTTTTATGACACAAAATGGCAAACGAGCAAACGGGCTAACGAATGGAAAGCAACTACCGTCGCCCGTAGGCAATAGTTTTAATAAAAAGTAATAATTTTTGCCAAAAACATAATGTAATATATTTTTTTGAAAATAATGACCCTAGCGCCATCTACAGTTATACTTCGGTTACGGGAAAACAGGAGAAATTTTGTATTACAATCGTCAAGAACTTCCAGTAGCAATACATCTTCGTTTTTAGTATAACTGATTATTTTCAGTATCTGTAAACCTATACAATCCCCTGCGGTGAGAGACACAGAGGTTATCATAGGGTCCCTATTTTAATTTATTATACAAAGCTTTCGCCCTTTCCCTTTGTATGAAATAGGTAGGACCCTCCCTTTTCACGAAAAAGAAATACAGAAAACGGATATATCTTTTTTTTGTTTGTCCTACCTCGACTTGATTTTTGGCATAGACTTGGTTGAAATTATGGAGAGTAACAAGGGTTACTTTTAGTTTTGGAATAACTTCCTGTCCTGATTTATTTTTGAGCCAGCCAAGCAAGCTCATACTATCCCACTGCTAGATAATTATTGTGGTACACTTTACGAAAAAATCGTAAGACCTTCAGTTTTGGGCTTTAGCATATCAATTTAAATATATGTGTAGATTTGTTATTTTATATAAAAATTAAATTATTATAATTAAAAAAAAATGTTAACTGTACAGTCAATTGCCGAAATATATTTACCATTCTATCTTCCTAATATACTGAATTCCTTATCGTTGAAGTCCGTAAACAGGTTGATGTCCGCCGTCGATCTACCGCTCTTGTTAATTTTGTTGATCTCCTTCAAATTCTTGTAGAAATTCTTATAATGCTCCTTCCGCTCTGCGTCCGATTTATACACCTTATTGTACTCCGCAACGAACTTTTCGAAGAGCTTCGGCGCGTCTTTCAAGTCGTAAATCTGTGGCTTTATATCGTCGTCCTCGTCGGCGAAGTCTTCTATGATTGGGAAGTCTTCGTCGTCATCGTCATCATACTCGAGACAGGCGCCCAAGTTAACTATTAGAACTAAGAAGATCGCTAGCTGGATACGTTTCATGTCGAAGTCTCGATGTAACTAACGCGACACGACTATCCACTGATCTATCGGCCTCGATAACTCGTTACTAAAGGTCAAAAGCTGTTTTTGTGGTCAAAATTAATGATGCCTCCTCGATGTTACGAAATGATTTCAATGTTGTTATTTATTGTTTGCGGTTAAATTACACGACGAATAAAAACTGACGTAAGGCCTGTGTATACGATAGTTTTTTTTACCGACTTCCAAAACCGAGGAGGTTATATGTTCGACTGTAGATATTTTTTATGTTTGTTCAACCATGGCTCCGCCGTTTGTTAACCGATGGAGATTTCGGTTTCTTAAGAAGCATGCCAAGTAAATGCTACCAAAAAGTATGGTTTGGCACCAAGGTGTACCACATAGGGGTTTCGGCGTTGTTATAAGGACTGAAAGCCAATGCTTAGTTGAGCAAATCATATTATGATCATCACACCCATCACCACACTATGAATATAGAACACCTTAAAAAGTATATAGAAACATAATATGACAAATTTTATTTTATGTGAAGAATTCTGAGCAATACTACCTTTTTGGTAGCATTGGTAGCAATACTGAGCAATGCTACCTTTTTGGTAGCATTGCTCAGTTCTTCCCATAAAGTAAAGCAAGATTCCATACCAAGGTATACCCTAGTTTCGACTGAGCTGAGAGAACTTTTTATTCTTTATACAGAAGGTTCGTTATCAACTTTTCATGATAAAAAATTCGTTATAATAGCATAAAATTCGTTATAATAGCAGTAACGTAATTTTTTATATTATGGTAAAAATCAATTACATAGTACACACGTTTCAAGATATAGATTGTTATTTTTGATATGATACTCCATCTAACGTAACGAAACTCAATATAAAATATTAAAATTTCTATGAAATTCTGTGCCAAGTTATTTCGAACAGGCTATATAAAATTTAATATAAATAACGCTCAAATTTTTAAATTAACAAGTTTTATTATGGCCACAACCTGTGTGGAATTAGAACACACACAAATGGTTAATCTCACGGGAAAATCTCATAAGAATAAGAAACTATTTTATGTGACAAAGCCTGGACTTAGACTTTATTACAAAATTAAATAGTTTTGATAAAATAGTTACTTTAAATCAATTTAAATTTATTTTGGAGTAAAACTTTTTTTACTAGTATTTATTAATAGTTTAAACTATTTTTTCAAAACTATTAGATTTTTTAAACTAAATGTATCAAATAAATTGCAGAAATCATTCCTTTGCATTTCTACTACTACATACATATTGCTACTACGACCATTTTAGGGCTTCTGATTTGATCGTCGTGGTTGACAGACAAACGCCACAAGAAGCAAACTTTACATTACATTAATCATCTATCCAAATAATAATAATAATATAATATTTATAGACGCTTCACACCACAACAGTCTGGCCCCGTGGTAAGTACCCGAGGTACCCGAGGTACTTGTGTTGCAGGTACCAGACAACGGAAATGTATTTAATACTTTTATACTATACACATATTTAAGATTTTTTATTATAAGATACACATATTTAATTACACATCCAAGACCCAGGAACATTGAAATATTTTTTGCTCCGTCGGCGGGATTCGAACTCACGACCCCCGGATTACGCTACCAACGCGCTTACCAACTGAGCCACAGAGGTCGTCGTAAATTATTATAAAACAGTGTGTCCTCCGCCGAATATACATATTTTTTGCTCCTTCTTTTGATTATTTACTGATTGACACTCTTTAGTACAGACAATGTTACGAAGGAAAGACGTAAAATACAACTTTATTAACCTTGATGGAGCGTGACGGAATCTCCTACCTTCTCATATAATCATTATCATTAAAACGTGCGCCACCATTCTAAAGGCAATCTTTTTTGTTATTTCTTTACTTGAAACAACAAATAAAAAGCTTACTTTGCTGTTTGCGTGAAATATTATCAAAAAAAGGAGCGAATTTAAAAAAATGTATATACTTTTTGTAACGTTTACCTGAAGTCGGACTGGTGCTGTAAGTTTTGCATACTTTAAAAAGTTAATGTTCAATTTGAAAGTTACGTGTTTGTGAAATGGTCCTAAGCCATAAATTTATTAATCAATCTAGAATTAACCGACAAATTATAAAACGTAATTAATAAATGTGTCTTTATGTTATATCATTAAATTTATATATAATTTTTTATCATTGATAAAATACGTAATAAATTCTGCTGTCAAATACCTTTAAAGTAATATAAAATAAAAAATCTATAAATCTCTTTATGGATATAGGTTAGGCGTGTAGAAATATAATATACGTAATAAATATAGGTATGTGTAATATATGTAAACACCTACCCAAATGGTTAAGAACCACTGATTTTTAAGTAAGCAACAAACCCTTTTATTCATAAAAATATTTAAACAGAAAAGGACAGCGAACCTTGATTAGTTAAAAATTGCTTGAATATTTTTATGAATAAGGGGCTATATGTTGAAATCAACGATAAAAGATTTGATTAAAGATTTCCGTTTGTCACATACTTTGAATAAAATTGCTCATATTTGCATACACCTACATCAAATTTTCAAGATAGGTTCTATAACAATCCCATAGAACTGCTAGGATAATTTTTCTCTCATATAACCTGTAAAAACTGCTAAAAAACTCCGCTCCTCTACCTCAGTCGTACCCAATAGTTAGAGATATATTGAAGACCTCTGTGGCGCAGTGGTTGAGCTCTTTGGTAGTTCACGCCGGAAGTAGCGGCTTTGAATCCCGCCGACGGAACAAAAAGTTTTTCAATATTCCTGGGTCATGGATGTGTATTAAACATATGTAATATATAATAAAAATCTTAAGTCAAGTATAAAATATATTTCCGCTGTCTGGTACCTGTAATAAAAGTTCCTCGGGTACTTAGCACGGGGCCAGATTAACGTAGTGTGAAGCGTCCATAGAAAAGAAAAGAAGAATATATTTCGATATTAGGTAAACATTTTTGAGTTAGTATTTGAAGCAAGCTGAAAACTTGTCACTTGTCACTAGTTCTCAGGTGAATATGCGGATGAAAAGTACATTTTCAACAGTTTCCTGATGCAAACTTATGACATTAGTGATGTAATACTATCAAAGATGTCGACTGATAACCAGAGGGGGGATCTGCGCAATCTGGTCGTCTCATGGTAAACTTGACCTATTGAGCCATTGACAAGCCATATTTTGTTGTCCATCGTCAATAGGTCTGTCAATTGGCTATGAGTCAACTTCCCAGATATTTTTGACGTAAACAAAGTTTATACGCGTATAGCTGAGAGAGAATTTTTTGTTCATTATTAAGTTCATTTAGCCATGGAACAGACCGCCGCATTCAAATGTAAAAACTCAGGGAAAGGGACAATGTGATATTAGAGTTTTAAGGCTGAGTCCTCGATAAGGACCACAAAGGCTTATCACTTTTATCAAAGCTCAGTATGGACACAGCCGGATTAAGTTTCGGGGGAAACGACTGGGCCACAATATACAGATCTAACCAGTAACCAGACTTTGAAGGCCGGTGCGCGCAGACTCTCCGATCCGATTCCGAGACAGAGGACGCACGCCTTGAGCTGTGAGTCCACTGCCTCGGAATCGAAGCGTACGGAGCGGATGGATTTTTTATTTGTGTTGATTTTTATAGAATTGCGGATATGGATCGCTGTTTTTGCGTATGACACCGGTATTTTTTCCTGAGGACGTCACCTGCAGTTAACTATATATTCGTTCCAGACTGTACCCCAGGGTCTATTTACCCTAGGGCCAGATAGCCCGGGACGGCAGGTTGTGAGGAGTGGCTCAGGGGCGATATAGGGTGGCCAACCTTAGGTCGCTCTCGTCTGTAGGGCTGGGGGGGATGATGATGCCCGGGGCTCGCAATCTTATAATACGCCCCTGGCTATACCTACCTCCGTGGATTTGCCAATTTGTTTCAAGTCGGCATACTGTTTCGTTACGTCTATCGTGACTGGTCTTTTCTTTATCTGTCAACAAATGCCTACTTCAAATGCGAAGATGAAAGCTATTGTTACACGGATTTTTCTCGCTTATTAGATTGACCCCAAAACAAGATTAAATAAGACATTTCCTGACTAGATATTTCCCGCAACTTTGTTGCCATTTTTGCCATTGTTGCAAATGCAAAATTTCCTCACCGTATGTGTTATGTTCCGATACTATGCACGATGTATAAATATCGCGTGGGAACCATACATTGTTACGAAATAAAGAGTAGTCTATAACCTACCACACTTAAATTGTGTGTTTATAGAAAATTTCAAGCAAAATCGGTTCAGTGGTTTAGGGGTAAAGAGGTAATAGACAGACACACTTTCGTATTTATAATATTAGAAAATTAGGGATGCACAAAGTGGGAACAGATAGACACACAATTGCATAATAAAAAAAATTGGGCGCGAGTCGTTTTGGATCGTAATTTTTTACATTAAGTTTGAACTTGACCTCGGAAGTATTTTATTAATCATACATTTTTTATTTTAACATAATCTAAGCACCGATTCCCTAAAAATCCAGTTTATTACTAACTTTCATTTGAAAACGTTAAACAAAGACTACCTATTGCTTTTGTATCAGTGTCGAAACTGGGGAAATTGGATTTGACCAGTAAAAACAATGAGACGAGGGTCAGGGAATGAAATTCTTGTCCGTCAGTATTTAATCGTGTTTCGTAGACGCTTCACAGTCCTCGAGCAATCTATATTATTATATGTTTTGATTGTAAATTAAATTAAATGGGGATTGACAGAGTTGTAGGAGAGGGTTTGGGGCGTGATCTATATATTAATATAATACGCGTGCGGAAAATATTGTACCTTTTCTTAGGAAAGATGTAAAAGCATGAAATTTATCCTAGTTATAGTTGGTATGTAGGATAGGAGGAGGAGGGATACGAGGAGTGTGTAATACTAATATTACTTTAGAATATGCTTTAATCTTGAATATTTTTTTAAAAATAAAATGCTCACACTACAATACGCACATTACAATATTTTGGCATGACACGATAATCATACACGAAATACTCTTTTGTTTATGGTTGAGGTATGCGATTTGTTAAATAATAATAATAAAAATAAAAATCCATCATGTAAAGGAGCTATAAAAATGTAATCTATTCTCAATTCAATTACAGACTTGAATTTGACATAAAGGTTACCAGGCCATTAAATTTTAAGCCATAAACAAAAGAATATGTCGTGTATGGCTATCGTGTCATGTCAGAATATTGTAGTGTTCATGTCGTAGTTTGCGTAGCGTTTAATTAATTAAAATTATGCAAGTTTAAAGCATTTTTTAAAATAATGTTATTATTCCACGCTTCTCCTCCATATCAACTATAACTGGAAGAAATTTCACGCTTTTACATATACGCGTCTTTCGTAAAAAGGGATACAAAGTTTTCCGCTCGCGTTTTAATATATAGATAAAATGGCCTAGTAATAAGACTTTTATGCTAAAATTAAGTTTGTGATTTCTTTTATTATTTTTTTTTGTACAGTAACATTAGGTATGTTTATTGTTAAAATAATATACAAAACACAATATTATTAAAAACTATTATAAATTATAAACTAAAAAAATATTATATTATACTAAAGATAAAAAACTAACTAAATCGGAGGCTGCGGGCAATGTCCTTAAGATGCTGACGGCATTACCTCGCTGTACCAAACTTATGCGTTGGCCGAGGTAAGCGCCAGCTCTTAGATCATTATTTTTGTCCACCAATTTCTGGGACAGGCTCCTCAAAAGGAGCTTGGCATCAGGGCCCCACGACCCCAGCGTTTCCACACCAAAGGGCAGAAAAATGTAGCTGCTCCCCAGATCGTATTTTCGCCTGTTGTTTGCGATTAAATTGAGAATAAATTATATGTGTTATAGCTCCTCTACACGATGGATTTTAATATTTATGGTCGACTTTCGACCATAGGGCTACTTTCTCATAATAATTCTTGCGTGTGTGTGTTTGTCTCTATATATTTTTTTGTGTATTTTAGGGGATTTCAGAATAGTTTAGATTCACAAACCGACAGGACAACGTCTTTCGGGTTCGCAGTTTGAAATATAAATTTAGTTTGACGAGTAAAACTAGGTGGTGCCCGCAACTCCGTTTAGGTCTGAAGAGGTCGTAATCTCGCATTTATATTACTGTTATGAAGTTTCTTTTTTCAATGATATTTAGGGGCAAGTGAGCAAACGTGTTACCTGATGGAAAGCAACTACTGTCGCCCATGGACACTCATGACATACGTGCGTTGCCGGCCTTTTTAAGGGAATAGGAAATTAGAATAGGGATAGGGTATTAAGGAAGTAGGGCCACCAATAAACTCACTTACTGGACGAAACACAGCACAACGCCATTTCACGCCAGTTTTCTTTCTCACTCCGGTCGAGCCGGGTCATTTGTGCCGACGCATGGCTCCCCCACGGCGATAAGCATTCTTATAATGTACTTGAGATCGGAAAATGTCACATTGGTACACGCCTCCACCGAGATTCGAGCCTGCACCATCTCGAGTGCGAAACAAAGGTCTTACCCACTAGGCTACTGACGCTCTTCAAATATATGGATTATTATGTCGTATTTTCACAATGTAAGGAAAATATCTTGGGCGGTCCTATTTAGGAGACCATGAAAGTACAAATAAAAGTATACGTATACCAATATTGTGTAGATATTGATGTGTTTGAAATATAACAATGTAGGGATAAAAGAGCAATGCCATAACGAAAAGGGCTGATAAATAATACAGTGACAAACGTCTTCGACAGCGACAGTAGCGGATTTAAGGGAGTGAGGGTGGGTGCCTTCCAGGGGCGCCGCATCCATACTACCATTCTTATATATATTTTTTTTTTATTTAAAAATAAGGCTTAATTAATAAATCTTTTCGCCCATATCCTTTGTTTGTACTCCCTATGTTAGGTTTTTTGTACCTAGGATCTCATCCAAACTTCTTATTCAACTTATATAACATTATTGTTAATGACATTAAAGTCCATCACGCTTCGGACTTTTATGTATATAATAATTAAGTATATATTACCATTCTTATATTATTATAAATGGGAAATTGTATTTGTTTGTTCTTTCTTCACGCCTTAGATATATCAACTTCGTTCAAAGAATGCAAAGTTACAACTTTTGATTTTGGAAAAATACGTTGTTCCCAGAATAGTCGTACATATTTTACGTGATTTTCAAATTCCATAAAACATAATCCATACAACGATACTTTCATATTATTCATACTAATATTTATGTTAAGTGCGAAAGTATTTCTGTTTGTCTGTCTGTTACCTCTTCTCACCAACACTGCTGAATTGTTTTGCTGAAATTTTGGTATGAAGCTACATTGAATTCTAGAGATATAGGATACTTTTTATCCCGGAAAATGTATGGCTCCCACGCATTCAACCAATATGGCGGAACAAAAGTGCGGGTATCATCGGGTATCATGTAAAGGGGCGCCTGGCCGATTTTTCATATGTCTGGAACTGAAGTTTGAGGGCGCTTAGGAATCTCGCCTAGGGCGCTGCCGGGGCTGAAGCTGCGTTTCCACCATAGTTGTGCGAGTATGTATTAACCCGACTTCGCCAGAAGGAGGGCAATGTTTTTATGTGGAATTGTTTAGTACGCTTTGCAGCCTAAACGGCTTGACGGATTCTTGCTTAGGAGGTGTCGTTATAAAAACGAAATGGCAGATTTTTTGCGCCAAATTCTAATATTTTTAAATTTCAACGGTTCCTTCAGTCGGGTTTTCTTTTTTGGGACACTTAGCTTGTTGTAAACGAACTAAAAAAATAGCCTTATTTACCTTGGTCGGCAAGTGAACCGATTTTATTGGGTCTTTACAAACAGATCCCTAGTACGCATCCTTGCATATCTCTGGTGGAAGCGTAGCCTAAAGCCGGCGCTGACTACGGGTCACCCTTCAACGAATTGCCTGCAATTTTGAACCTCGTTTACTGACGGTCCGTGATATCGCAAAATGCTGCCAATTTTTTTCTGATCTGATCAATATAAGACGATATTATTATTAATAGTGAATATTAATTTATCTTTTTTCACCTTGAAACTTAAAGAACATTCATTTTCTATCAAAATAAAGGCCAACCGGTTTATAATTGATCAGTATTATATTATTTTGATCAAGCGTCTTGTGCATTTTGAATTTTATCATTATTTTTACTTTTCTGTCCCTTACGGGGTAAGCGGTTAGGTAAAGAAGATAATTTAATCTTGAAAATATTTTCTTTTCCTTATTTTTTGCGTGGTGTTGGATATATTATCAGAGAAGTTGATCCATAGCCAGATTGCGGACCTAAGGAATTTGGTCGCGTTCTATCAAACCCAGCCGGCTGATCTTGGCTTACATGGAATTTACATTATATTTTGACCAAATGACTTAGGTTCATCGACTGGCCATCCATGAATCAATTTCTTTAATGGTACTGAAAAAGTTAAAAATGAAGAATTTTTATAAACTTTAATCAAATTGACAAGCCGTACTTTTTCGAAATGGTATCTTACCGCGAGAGAAAGCTGTAAAACTTAGAGAAGTTGGAATGGGGAGATCTAAAATAAATTATGATTTCGACAAGTCGACGCTGCGGAGTTATGAACCGAAAAAGTACTTATTTTAGACGAAGTGTGGAAACGAGATAAGCATTAGTTGGGGTTATGGAAAGTTTTTATGTAGAGATTTAAATTATGTTGTTTTAAGAGCTTCAAATTGATATTTTTTGCTTATAGAAATACAAAACTTTTACAATAGACTTTTAGGATGGTAGATTGAGATCGAAAATAAGTACCCGTCATTACTCTAAAATAATATGCGGTTTACTGTCTACTACCTCCTATCGAATACTAATATATTTTATGTGCTATTGCCTTTTTTATGATATAGGGGGCAAGCGAGCTGACGGGTTAACTGATGGAAAGCAACTGCCATCGCCCATGGACACTCGTGACGACCGAAGAGCCGCAAGTGGAATAGGGGATGGGAATAGGGGATAGGGGGATTAGGGATATTGGTCCACCGGTAAACTCTCTCACTTAAAGAAACACAGCACAACGCCGTTTCACGCCAGTTTTCTGTGAGGCCGTGGTATCACTTCGGTTGAGCCGGCCCATTCGTGCCGAAGCATGGCTCTCCCACGGCAATGGGCATCCGTATTATGTACTTGAAATCGGAAAATGTCTCATTGGTACACGCCTCCTCCGGGGTTTGAAGCTGCACCCTCTCGAGTGCGAACCAAAGGTCTTATCCTCTAGGCTATGGACGCTCTAGTTATGAAGTTTATGTTGTTTTTTTATTATTTATGTGTAGGAAAATGTATAATTTCGTCATGTATGGTACACAGTACTCACAACACAGCAAGCAACTGTTTTGCAATATTTAAATTGTATTAAATTGTATCGTGATTGCATCGCTTTTAAAAGTACTCGAGTTCAAGGATCCTTGCAGATAACCTTACATAAGCCAAGAAATGTATATTTATTTCAGACACTAGTTGGTGCCCGCAAATCCGTTGCGCAAAAATCTGTATATAACGCGGGAACCGTATATTTTCCCGGGATAAAAAATATTCCATATGTTGCCCTGACCTAATAGCTATTAAACATTAAGAGATTTATTTAAATCCGTCCAGTAGTTACTGAGATTAGCGCGTACAAACAGACAAACAGACAACATTTCATTTGTCCATATATTTTCTATTACTGTTCCTTAGCACACCTTTATTGATTATTTTGTAAAAATATTAAATTTACAGACACTCCAATTGTACTGTTTTATTATATGTATAGTTACGAATTTCTGGGACGTAGGTACATATGATATTGCGTTAATATTTATTTAGCTGTATAATTGCTTAGGATCGTGAGCTTATTTGTACGGGATAGACAAATATAATAATAAAGGATGAACCTCTATTATCCTTGAATTATTTAAGATCTAGTTATTTGCCGTAGCTCCATATATGTGTAAATAAAGCAAAAAATCAAACAAATATGTTATCGAAGTAAAGCTCTTAACCGCGGATTTACCCGCTTGATGTTTTATTCCACAGGATCATTTAACCCGAACATACAGACAGACACAGACAGACAGACATACAGGCAGACAGACAGACAGACAGACAGACATACAGACAGACATACAGATAGACATACAGACAGACAGTCAGACAGTCAGACAGACAAACAGACATACAGATAGACATACAGACAGACAGTCAGACAGTCAGACAGACAAACAGACAGATAGACCCTGCAAAAAAGGAAAAATTAAATCTACATAATAGTATGCGGGGTATGCAGTATGCGTACACAGAGAATTATTTTCGCATCTATAAAATTAGTATCAGGTGTACATAGACGAAAAATAAATTTTAGTATAAATTGTAGAATTCATATAAATTGAATGTTATGAATTTCTAATTAAATCCTTGATAACTTCCGCTTACTCAGAGTCTTAAATAATTTAAAGACATCCAACCGAATTATAACGAAACCACAACTAAAGGCAGCCGCAATCTTTTCTTAATTGAGTGGAATTTAGCAGCCCCGGGAGCTTCGGCTTGCAATTTCCTAGGTTGTTTTTGTCAACAGTCACGTCCCGGTTTGCTTAATCATGAATGACATGTTTACGTATTCAGAAGACGCGGCCGACTAACGAGACGACGAGATAAGTTTTGTAAGCTTTTCCCTAAACCTCGGATTCGGTTATCTAGTGACACATTTTAGTGTGACGTACAGTAGTGTAACTTGCTAGTTACACTACTGTACGTTAGAGGTGCTCCTCTCGGTATATATAACCAAGTTGTTCATCCCCAGATGAAAATGGGCAGGACCGCACGTTTCTACCCATAGAAACGTGCGGTTTTGCCCATTTTTGTCCATCAAAAATTAACGTTCAACTTATGTCAAGTCAGTTCCTTAAGTTGACATAACACGAGTTGAATGTTAACTTCAAAACATCGAATCTTATATACATTTTATACATTGTAGTTCGGCGTTTCTAAAAAAACAACACAGAAATTAGGTCGACAATAGAGGCTTGTCTAAGCCTAAAGTTTCAGTTATTATATCCAATCTCTCGTAAATTTATTCCAGGTTTATGGTAGCTAAAGTAAGATACTGCAAATTGTAATACTAATTTACATACTGGATCAAAACTGTTTGGTTTCATGTAGGGAAACACATAATAATCATGTAAGAAACGGCAAAAGGCTGGCATAAAAATAAAATGGAAAAATCCGAATTCACTGAAATGGATAATTTGGGTGGTTTTGTATGAAGATGGTCTACTGTTTATTGTTAACGCTGTGTTGGTACAGTTCATTCAAATTTATTCCGCCTCTAGGTATCTACGAGAAAGAACCTTCCATATGTGTTGGCATAGAGAAGAAGTCAGAGGAAAAATAATAATAAACGCAAGGTAGATAACGCGGTTTATGTGTAGGAAATGGTATGATATTGTACGTTTCGAATGCTTGTAATTTGTATCGCTTCTGTATTATATTCATTGTAAGACATTCCAAAAGTGGTTTTTTAACCGACTTCCAAAAACGAGGAGGTTATATGTTCGGCTGTGGATATATTTTTTTAATTTTTTTTATTTTTGTATGTTCAATGATTACTCTGCCGCTAGAGAACCGATTCTCAAAATGTTTGCTTTGTTGTATAGGGTATTACTCCAATTTGATCCCTTTTTACCAAACGTGGTGACCTGATGATGGGATCCATGAGTAATCGAGGGAACTCCTCGAAATTTGTATAGAAACATATAGTAATTTTGGTTTTCTTAGAAGCGTCCCAGGTATAAGTTACCAAAATATAAGATTTGATACTAAAGTATACAATGGTTCCGAAGGTACTGCTTGAACTCGTGATTCCTTAAAGATACGACTTTTCGGTCGGATACGGGTTTTCGGCGTTGTTTTAAGAACTGAAAGCATATGCTACTACAATATAAATTATATTCATAATCATTATCATCACAAAAGTGGTGACCTGATGATGAGATCCTTGAGTAATCAAGGGAACACCTCGAAATTTGTATGGAAACATTTAGAGATTTTGGTTTCTATAGAAGCATCCCAGGTATAAAATACAAAAAAGTAAGATTTGGTACCAAGGTATACCATGGTTCCGAAGGTACTGAGAGAACTCGTGATTTCTGACAGATATGACTTTGGGGTTTTCGGCCTTATTTTAAGAACTGAAAGCATATGCGCCTACAATATAAAATATATCATCAATCAATAATCATCATCACTGCCATCACACCAGGCACCATTCATTATCGCATTATGGCTCTAAGATACCTCAAAACACCTAAAAATTTTAATAGAAATATGATTTTAGTTTCATGGTAAGTACCTTAATCGTTCAGCACCAATAAGTAAGATTTTGAACTAATGAATACCTACCATGGTTCACAAGGTGCTAATGGAAAAATTCTTATTCCTTAAAGATATACATATTTGGAGATTTTGGCGTTGTTTTAAGTACCCAAAGCAGAAGCTACTAAGCAAATGATATCAATCATCATCATCGTCATAGTAACTAAGGCTTCATTCATCAACCTACAATTATTCAAGACAATTATTCCGTAGCTTGTCGAGCAATTTGTCAGTTCTAAGGCGCGCTACATACCTTAGCCTCCGACGCCGCCGACATTTGTCCACAATAATTTTGTCGATGAGCAAGGTTGTTGGCTTTACTTACAAGACACGTGTTGACGACATAAGCCTGCTGGCGGCTAAGGTGTGTAGTAGAGCGCTTTATAAATAGTAACATAATACTAGAATATGTACTATGTGGAACTAACAAAATAATAAAGTAATAACTGTTTTATATTCAAAACTAGTTATGGCCCGCAGGCCTACCCGTAGCTTAGTCGAGATTTAAAAGTAGCCTAAGTACTAATTCAAGATACCAGCAAGCTCCATGCCAAATTTTATCGAATTCGATCAGCCGTTTAACCGTGAAGAAGTAATAAACATCACACTCACTAATTCACTAACTTACAAACTTTTAAATTTTTAATATTAGTAAGTTGATATATTGGCCGTGGGGGAGCCATACTTCGGCACGAATGGACCAAATCATCAACGGTCTCATAGAAAACTAGCGTAAAACGGCGTTGTGCTGTGTTTCGTCCAGTAAGTGAATTTACCCGTGGCCCAACGTCCCTAATCTCTATTACCATTCCAGGCGCGTGCGCTCCATACTGGCTGAAAAGCAGTTCGTTGCTTGCCATATGAACTTAGACGTCTTGTTTGTACAAAAGTCTCTTTTACGAATAAAAAATTTAAATATTTTTATTACTCTCGTTTTACTAGGAACCCTAAAATAGTGTACCTTATAGACATAAATCAATTTACAAAGATATATCAGTGAATTGATGTACACATTGTAATCTATCTGCCGTATGATTTGATAAATGTGAGTGTGTGACTTTTCAGTGAATATTTCCCAGCGGTGCCATTCGTTGTATGTGTAGGGAGAAGGGACGTCCGTGTGCGACAACCCAACGTGGCCTTAGATGACATGACGACGAATCGACGAAAGGCAAAATAAACTTTTCACCACTTATTAAAAAAAAACTAAAAGGTTTTTTACGCTATCTAAATTAATATTGAAAGAAATTCACTTTTGTATACAGCTGAATGATAATTGTAACTCCCAACCAATCTTAGCTTCTCTATATCTAATACAAATAAAAAAATATAAAATCTTATTTTTTGGATAATATTATAACTTTTCATATGAATCTAAATAACTCTCAATGTTACAACACCGTATTTGTTGGTACTATTACCATATTTTGGTGCTTTAAGTTTTTGCTTGCAAAGTTAATAGCCGAAAAAACGTCGTGGTTGGTAAATACTGTAAGCTAAAGGCCTGTTTCACAGCTTACTGATAAAGTTTTTGTTAGGTTATCACAACAACTCAGATTCTCCATACAACATCTGTCAAATAAAGTTGTGGATAGACTACCTGTAAGCGTTGAAAGAAGTCTTTAATATTTATTATCACTTTATCTAAACTACTTGTTTATATTATGCCGGGTTAACACTGAATTATAAAGCGATTCCTTCAATTTTCCGGTTCATATTTACGAAGGAGATGAAAACAAATTTGGCGAACGGAATAAGCTAATGGAAGATTTAATGATGTTGTTAAATTACCTCCTTTCAACTTCCGAACAGTTTAAAAGTCGACAAAGGATGACGAGACTCTGTCAAAGTGCTAACAACTTGCGAAATTATATCGCATGAAATAACTCGGGGATTTGTGTATCTGCGACATTTTGCTAGATTTTCGTTAATTTGTTTTTCCATTTCGTGGAGTAATCGAAAAGTTTTAAGAAACCGCCGTTAGCAGTAACACCGCTTGTTTGAACGATGGTATATAACTTATAGTTTGCACGCAAATAATGGAATTTCTATTCTATTCTAGAATGATGAAGAACAAGAATTTATTATTAGATTCTAAAAGCCATTGAACTTCTTAAGTTTTGTTTCTCTCTTAGATACTAATCAAACTATCTTGTGATAGCATCGCAGTGCGATGAAAAATAGCAATGTCGTTTAAACCTTTTTGCTATTATAAAAATAAATATAAAACATAATAAGCTCGATTTTTAAGTAAAAAGCGTACGAATCCATGGGCCAAAACTAGCTTTTCAATCATGTCTGCTCAGATGTGTATTACTGTCCAAGCTGACCGCAAACTGAAAATTATATTCATTCAAAAGTATTGTCCAGAAAGCAGGGCGCATAGTGTAGTCAGGGTCTGTACTCCTAAACTGTTTTGAGACTCAAATGAACGAACTGGAATACCACATTCTAATCTTACACATTGGCCTGTATTTTGTGTACGTATTTTTCGAAAAGGGGTTGGGAGGCTGAGTGTTCGAGGGACTTGTGTTACAGGTACGAGACAACGGAATTATATTTAATACTTTTATACATATTTAACATTTTTATTACATGATACACATATTTAATGCACATCCAAGACCCAGGAACATTGAAAAACTTTTGTTCCGTCGGCGCAATTTTGAGCAACTGAGCTACAGAGGTCAATACAATTTTTTTTATTTAATACAATAGCTATAAAATTAAAAAAAGGATTTATTTGAATCCGTTAAGTAGTTCCGGAGATGAGCGCGTACAAACAGCTAAACAGACAAACAGACAACTTTTTTTTGTCAATTTGAGTTCTATTATTGTTCCTAAGCCCCCCACATTGATTAGTTTATAAAAATGTTAATTTTACAGAGACGCTAATTTTACTATTTTATGATATGTATAGACTATTATAATATGCATAGATAAAATTAGAAATACATATAATATACCTATGACACCTCATCGAATAACCACTGAGTTTATCAAGATGACATTAAAAGTTTAGAAGTTAGCACCCTTTATCATAATAAACAGTCGACATATTGATTTACATAGAAAGAAGACACAAAGGAAAGCGTTCATTTGCTTATATTCGTCTTTGATCGGTGAGTTGACAGTACTACGGATGATAATGTGGACGCTTGTACGAAGATCGAGCCCGAAGAGCTGCATGAAGATTCGAATGTGCCATTTTAGAGTAGAGTGCCAGACTCCGTAGCTCCTGACGTACATTTTTACGGTACGCACCTCCACCCTTTGTTGTGTTAATATACGACTGGTGCATGTTTATCCAACATACATTTCCTCTGAGCGTTTACGCTTCACGAAAAATGAGATATTCGGGAGCTCAGCTTTCCATCTGTTATGTTTTAGTAAACGGAGCATCAAAAGTGTATTTTTTTCGAGTTATGTTGGGAACGTTTTCGTGTTATTAGAAAATAGTTATTGCCCGCGACTACGTCCGCGTATAACTAACTAAATTATACTGATTTTACAACTTTTTATGATTATAGCTCGACGTCTGTTGGTCTTAGCGTGATGTTATATACTGTCGTCCTCAAGCTAAAATACCGCTATGTAGAAAAAAGTACTTTTTGAGTTATGAGCAAAAAACGCCGCAGTTTTTCTATGGGCTTGGTACTTCATAACGGCAATGTTAATTTTAATACCTCGATGACTATAAAAGCCTTAAAAATTTTGCTAATACACGTCGATAGAGCTTTTTCTTCTGATTATGATGGCATTAAAATGTCAAAAACGACTTGATGTTGGTTAACGGCATTTAAGCTTGAGGACGGGAGTATAGCCCTCCTCGATAAATGGACTAATCAACACAAAAATATTTTTTCAATTTCGGCCCGTAGTTCCTGAGATTAGAGCGTTCAAACGAACAAATTCTTCAGCTTTATATTATAACTAGTTGTAGCCAGCGACTACGTCCGCGTGAAACTTTATAAATTATCCCGTTTGTACAATATCTTTTAATTACTGCTCGGCTCCTATAGGTCGTAGCGTGATGTATTTTTTAACCGACTTCCAAAAACGAGGAGGTTATTATGTTCGGCTGTGGATATATTTTTTTTTTATTTTTTTTTTTTATGTATGTTCAACCATAGCTCCGCCGTTTGTGAACCGATTTTCAAAATTTTTGC
>JAOTAV010036198.1:0-18939 GCA_026546445.1 Cyclargus thomasi
GTATAACAAAAATTTTGCAACTTTTTTTAGGTTTCAGCACTGCACACTTTTTCCTGGATCTCTGTACTGTAGTAGTTATTTAATTTTTTTTTTATTTTTTCCAATAAAAAAAAACACAATCTACTCATTTATTGCCATTAAGGCGGAACAAAGTTCGCCGGATCAGCTAGTAGTTAATATAATTTACTTGCTTACTCATTATTATTTTTTATTTTTATAAAATATGCATTATGTATATTAACATAGAGAAATAAAATAATTGGTCTATGGTATTAATTATATTACATTGTGTATGTACATTGTATTAAAACTATGCTACGTGTTGTCTGTCAATCGTCTGACATAGTATTCTGGGATCCACAGAATACGAGGGATCGCAGTGCCGGCATCCTCTACCGCGATCACAACCTGAGTGGAATCCTTTTTGACATCTTCGCATCTCAACTCTTTTTGTTTTAACTTTATTTTTAATATTTTTGTGTATTGAATTCGTGTACTTGTGGCGTAGTGTAAAGTATGTTAAACAAACGTTTTATTATTATTTATTCCTAAGCAAAATAAATAAGTAAACAAACTGCGTAATGTGTTTACTAATTGGTACATAATCCATATAGACACTGTTTTAAAACCAGCATCGTCCGAAGGATACGATTAAATAATATGTAATGTCAAACACCTTATTAAATTCATCTGACCGTGCCGCTGCCGTGGAAGAGCCATCCTTCGGTACGGCTGATTCGGCTCGATTAGAAGAAAAATATCATGTCTTTACACAAAACCGACGAGGAACAGCGTGTTGACTGTTGAGTGCTGGAAGTGGGCCTATTTCTCTGTACAACTCATTCCCTATCTTTATTCCTTTTCCCTATGCTTATTTCTCTACGAAAGGCCAGTACCGTTCTCTCATGATGTTATAAATCATAAGTGTCCACGGGCGACGGCTTTTGCTCGTTTGCTCCCATTAAAAAAAAAGACCAGAAAACTCCACTTGGTTTAGTGGCCAACCCCCTTTATGAAATAAAACGTATTGTTTTAATAACTTTTCAGCTGTTGCATGATTTTTAACGCAATCATACTTGAATATTAAAGTCGGAATATTGGCGAGTGAAATCGTTTTGGGTATAAGGGCGTGCAACCACCAAAAACGATTAACGAACCACAATACACTAACCACGAAAAATAATTCCGAACACATGGCTCGGTCAGGATAAAACTCATAAAATAACATTATGAACGCTCCGTGCACCTGATGAAAATATTACACCGTGTGAAAAATTAATTAAATCTCATTGGCATTTTTCATGTTTGCTAGTTTCTGTAGCTAGAAGACACAGAATTTATTTGTTTGGAACGTATAGAGTACTAGATGACACCCGCAACTCCGTTGCACAAAAATTCGTTGCGCCGTAATCCGTACATTTTTTCGGGATAAATAATATCGTACGTCCTTCTCCGAGACACAATGTATCTCCACATCAAATGTCAACAAAATCTGTTCAGCGGTTTAAGTGTGAAGAGACAACTTAAACAAACACACTTTAACAATAATTATAGTATTCGTTTGTAAGTCGGGACATATTTTGCTAATAATATTAGGTCACGTATGTTGCAATTGCAAATAACAGTTATAGTAAATAAACTGAATACTAAGCCAATAGATCAACGTCATTCCAGATCAGATACAATCGACAAGCCACCAGCATGAAATAGATAAAGCGATTAACAAATAAAATTATAATCGCAAACTTATTTCAATATAAATTAAATTGAAACCGCTGTCTGCAGCGATAAATTACCTCTATAACGTTTTTTTGTCCTAGCGCGACGATTTACCTAGACGCTCGCTGGAATTCTTTAATGTGTTCCTGGAATCATGTGCAAAGATTTAGGAGTCGAAAAGAAGTCGGAATCCGAGGTGTTTCCAATTTACGGCGTCGCGACAACATCTGCAGCGAGATTTACAATCAGCGTTCATTTAAAAAGATCTCGGTGACATAAGCAGCTATATTTACGAACACTCGAATCGTTCACAAGTGTACGTGTCAAAGTATATCAATATTTATTACTCCCCTTATTAGAGAGGATGTCTTTATTTTGAGCGTGTTGAAAGCGTTTGGTGGAGCGGTTACATTTGCATGCAGCATTTTATTGCCGAAAACATCAGTCGGTTACAATCAGGAGAATATTGCCACCCAGTCGAGCAGAAAATGTACTTTATTTAGTTAATTTTCAACATAAACCGTCGGACAACTTTTCTAACTGCGGCAATTATTTCAGACACTACACAATAAATAACAACCGTAGTCTGTGACTCCGCGTTTTTTCAAACGATCGCATGACGGTAAATCTTGTATTTTATTGTTGGAACTTCGAAAAAAGTTTAATATTTTAGCACGTTCCCGAGATTGAAGCAGCGAAATGTTACTATAAAGTACGTAAGAAGTATTCACCACACCCAGACACCACGTACACAGTTTAATTAGGACCGAACACGCGATCTTCGGATACTGTTACTCGGTTATAAAAGAGGAGAGTGCCGCCCATCCCGGCTCGTAAAGTGGCTGCAATGAAAAAACCGTAAAGAGGAGAGAGCTCGCGTGGAAATATGATTTGAGACTCGCCGAATTATATTATATATACTAATTTTAATGAAATCCACAACATAATTTATGGCGCGGAAAAATCGCATGCGTTCTGGTTGAATAATGTTACATATTTGATAGTGATGGACTGTTGAGGCTTGCTGTCGGCGCAAAAACTACCGTGATGCGTGGACAGCGGCCAGTTCGCACTCCACACTGCTTCCCCCGGGATTGTGTGGTTCATGCGTATAGTTCGTAATAAAATGATTTTAATCTATATATTAATACGCGAGCGAAAAACTTTGTACACCTTTTTACGAAAGACGCGTAGATGTAAAAGCATGAAATTTACATCTACGTTAACGTTGATATGACGAAAAAGTGTGGAATAACAATATTATTTTGAAATTTTACTTTAATTTTAGATATTTTAATAAATAAAACGCTACACACACTACAATATTTAGACATGACAAGATGATCATACATATTCTTGGGCTTATTCTTGAAATCTGTTTTTTTTTTTCATAAAAATTATGGCCTGGTAACGAGACCCTTATGCCAGATTGAAGTCTATGATTTATTAAGTATATATTATAGTTCCTCTACACGATGAACATTAAAGACCGCGCTTCAAGTATTGATGAATATATATTTTATGAACTTAACAATACTTTCTAACTAATCTATGATTGAAAAGTTTGAGATTTGTTGGACATCGTTAATAACACTACCGGAGACATAAGAGATTTAGTTTGGAAATGTATTTGGGTGCAAACTTGAGCCATAAATGTAAGCATCCTTTTATGCTCCAGTTTGGGTAATTTTCCTCGATTTACAGCTATTAGCTTCCTTAGCTGGATATATTAATAAAAATATAATAAGCTTATTGTTATTACCCTCAATTATCCTTTGTCGAATATCCCCGCTACCTTTATTACCTAACATCAAATAAAAATGAACTTTTTCCGTCCAGCCGTATCTCACCCCTCCAACTTTTGTCATTGAATGGACCTCTTTATTATACATGAATACTTTTCTAATTCAATCCTCTGATCCTCTTGTTCATTTGTTCGTTTCAAAGTAATTTCTCGAAAGAGGCTACGTGAAAAAAATCCCATTTTATTATTAAAATAGTCAACCGGGGATCCCAGGGGACCTCATTGTAGCTCCACCTGCATTCTTTGAATGTTCAACATGAGTAAATCTTATTATTATTTTCGTGAATGGGAGTCAAGTTACCCGAGGGAAACTCATTGAGTATTTATGGGTTGGTTCACGAGCTTCGCTTCTGTGCAGTCTCGTTGACCCAAAGCCTTTTCACATGACAGATCCTATTAATCTGTTGATACTCTAGGTTTGTGTTAGCTTTAGCTATCTGTACCTATTCAATATTTTGAAGAATTCAATAAATTAAAATCGCCTTTTTGTAACAGACGATATTAGCTTCAAATTCTTTCAGCATTGTTAGTTTCACCATAAATTTTAGGCTTGACACGTTACCGCAAACCGGAATAGATATTTAGAGACACAAATCACAAACCGTATCCTTCTTTAGCAGTTTGGAAAAACACACACTGCAAATGATGTCCGTGACCACTTATGTGTAACAAAAGTAAGTAATAAAACTTTAAGCATCGTATGTGTCCCTGATATAGAGTTCAATGTGAAAAAAGCAGCGCTGAAAGCGAAATTTTTTTTGTGATTTGTATGGAAAAACTCATGTCGCTCGGGCGCTTGGCCAAACAAATCACGATATTTTTTTTCACTTTCATCGCTGCTACTTAACACACGCGATCCTAAAAGTTTTATAACTTACTTTTTTACACTATGTATATTTGTTACAGCTTGTACATACGGGTCCTAATACTAGAGGTAGAGAAGCTTCATTTTAAACACAATAATCGTAAGTCGGAGTTATAAAACTTAATTTCATTCTCCGCGGCCATAAACTGCTCGATTTGAATAAAGTATCACAAAGAATAGTGAGTAGGTAATTTTCTCCGCTGTAATAATTTTAGTATACCGCGAAGCTATGAAACCGATTCCCCCTAACATATTCGTATAGATTTTTAAAGGCCCCTTTATTTTCTCAGCTAAGTACACGGTTACGAGGCACTCGTAAAACACGGATCACTGAAAATTTTTGATATGTTACTTTTTTATTCAAAAAGCGGTTTTTACGAGGTGGCCCATTATAATTTTACTGATGTCATATTTCTCCGTCGTGATTATGTACGGTATTCAAAAGACGCTTTAATAAAAAACTGTTATTTCTTTTTAATCACCGCCTTTTGGCGACCCTTTTATGTCGAGTAATGAATTAACATAATGCAACTTTAATACTCGTATTATAGTAAAATGTTATATGATCTTTTTTATGAATTTAATCGATTAATCCATCAATAGTCTTGACTCATAGTTTTGATTGTGCCTGAAACGTTAATAGGCATAATTAACGTAATCAACATTTACCAGGTACTCGTATCATGAATTATGTTTTTACGTGATTCTACACACGCATTTTAAATAAACCACAGATAAATAACTACGTAGAACTAGTAGTATCACGTTATTTTATGTCTTATGGGATAAAGAGTTTACAGAAGATATTTTTTATTTATTTTCCACATCTATTCATTTGCATTTTATTCTAGCATCATTAATGTTAACTTTCATTGTGCAGAAAAGTAACGGCACCTGTTCAAAATGTATTCAATCATTTTTTTTTAACATTCACCCCCTTTATATAACTATACACCACCCCTATAAAAATATTTAAGCAATGTTTAACAAATAACGGTTCGCTGTCCCTTTCTGTCGTGTGACGTATTCAATATTACTGAAAGGGACTGCGAATCTCGATTAGTAAAATACTGTTTAACTATTTTTATGAATAAGGGGTTTAGTAGATACCATAGTGTATCATTACTAATGTCATATTTGCGAAAATGTGTGTTGATACTTCTGACATAAATTGCAGAAATGAGTTGCCGAAAGTGGAAGATGCTTTATAATTTACTAGCTGGCCCGGCGAACTTCGTACTGCCTAACAGTCAATGAATTTGCACTTCGAAGATTATAAGCTCCACGATTTCTCGTTTCTGTACTCGCACAAAACTTTCAACACATAGACAATAGCTGGTCAAGAAAAGTTATAGACACTTATAAAAAGACATTTACACATTTGTTAACCTGTAGAAAAAATCTTAGGTTTTATTTTCGGAAATAAATAATTATATAATAATGAAATAATTCACACAAATTAATGTCTAAAGCGCTCCTAGCGCAACAATCAGGGACGTTTCTAGTTTGGCCCGCAAACAGCCCGGAACTAAAACCAATGGAACTCTAATGGTATAAAGCCAAGAAGAAATTACACTCGATGTCCTCCTGTTAAAAATAATATAAATAAAAATAAAATAAACTTACAATAAATAAAACCACGCTGATGTGAAATGGTTTCAATCAAGCAAGAAATCCATTCCAGTTTTTAGAATTCTTCATTTTCCGTTTGTCACGATTTTGTTATTTAACATTTTTCTATACTATACATCCAAATACTTTCCAGCATATTTAATTTTGCAGTCAAAATTTTACATGTCCCTAATTCGTTGTCCACATATTGGTCAATAGAAGATAGTAGTGAGATATTTGTTTCAAAAATAGAAAAGGCAAGTAGCTATTTCTCTTAATTTTTTTTCTTATAAAAATGGACAGACGGTCGGACAAAAAAGTGCCATTATACAGTTTAACTATAGTTTATAGTAAGTGATAGTTTCAGTTCAACGAAGTCACGGGTAAAATCTAGTGACTTAATTTTATAGTCCTGTCCTAATTTGGCTATGAAAACAGACGCTAAAAACACCCGTCACTCACTACGCATTATCCGCTCAGTAGATTTTAATAAAACCTATAAAATGGTCCAGAGATCTATTACTAACAACGCGCCATAAAACAAATTAAACAAATCGAATTTTATTGCCCACACGAGTATCAAAAACTGTTCTAATTTTCTGTTGATGTCATTAAAAAAATGTAACTCAGTGACAATGTATACGACGTCAAGGCAAAGCTCCAGGAGCCGATTTACGTAAACTAATATCACTTTTGCCGGTCGCGGTAGTTTGAATTTGGAAATAGCCATCAGGTATAATATTTTTTTTTGCTTGTAATTCGAATCAAGCGCACGACATGATATGAAAAAGGAAATTATAGTATATAATGATATAATATATAATGATAAATAATATACATTAATCCTCTCCAGAAAACCCTTTTTCCAATTTAAAAAAGAAACAAAATACGAAACCAATTTTTCGAGATAAGTACGAACATACAGAGCAGAGGAAACTTCAAGGAAAATTAGGGGACTTCACTTTATAATAAGAATATAGTGATTATACACAGTACGGATAAATACTAATCTGTTTCCGGTCATATTAATAATTGTCTAGTTAGCGTGGATAGGTCATAGAAAGCAGAAGATGCCATAAGCTCCATGGGTCATACAAAACGGAGACATTATTTGTAGTAAAGGCGTGTTCTTACGACAGAAATATAGTAAGCTAACGCTCAATAAGAATAAAAAATACGCAAGAAAAAACATGTGGCGCGAGGCGTGAGAACATGGACCAATATAATAAAGAGACAATGTTTATTTACGAAACATTACTGGTTGTACTTAATTACGTGTTATACAGGTTCCTTTGATTAACTCTATCGTATCTTCTGATACGATCTACAATAATACGCAAACTTATTCTACTACTAGTTGATTTCCGCAACTTCGTAGCGCAAAAATTTGTATATTACGGGAACCGTACATTTTCCCGGAATGAAAAGTATCCCATGTGTTGCCTAGACTAGAGCTATTAAATAAAAAATGAATCCGTTCAGTACTTCCGTAGATTAGCGCGTACAAATAGACAACTTATTTTTTGTTGATTTGTGTTCTATTACTGTTCCTAACTTACGTACTTTGCCACATTGATTAGTTGGCAAAGATATTAATTATATACATATAGATATAGATTATCTATATTCATCAAATTTTTCTGGACAAAGGATAAAGGTTTTTTATCCTTTGCCCTGAACGATATGCACTTAGGAATCAACGTACAGCCCAAACCACTGATCGTAGAAACATGAAATTTGGGGGGATTGTTTTCCGTATGACAAAGGTGAATAATAGGAAGGGATTTTTCGAAATTCATACACTAAAGAAGTAAAAAGAGGAGTTAAAGGTATTATGCGATTCCGTGGTCTAATGTTATCCAAAACTTGCTAAAACATAGTTTCATACGTTCCATAAAATCGTTGCGAGTAATTACATTTTCCCGGAATAAAAAGTATATATCTATCTTTGATCTCTTAAGACTCGAACCACTACATAGATTTTGCTTAAAATTAACATGGAGATACTTTGAGTCCCGGGAAAGGACATAAGATACTTTTCATCCCGGAAAAATGTGCGATTCCCGTGCAATGAACGAGATTTAGCGCAACGGAGTTGCGGACATCGTCTAGTATATAAATTTTATTATAGACCAGTCCATTTAATAGCAGGTTAAAATTGATGGTTCCAGTAAGATTCTCATAAAAATATTATAATCTAGTGATAAGTAATTTATATACGTAATAATTGTGACGTGTTCTTACAATTAGTTAACACAATTACAATAACCTAACAGCAGGAAGCATAATTTAATGATAGGATTTTCATGCAGATTTTATAAGCCTACTAGCTTTTGCTCACAGCTTCGAACGCGTGGAATGCGCAAATCGCGTAAAATATACGAAAATTCTTGTAAAGGTCCTTTGGAAACAGTATGTTTTCCAAGACCAAAGTAGCCTATCCTAGTATCCATCTATGTGTCTACTGCCTAGTTGCGACGGTTGAGCGTGAAGAAAGCACATGCAAATTGCAAACTAATAAACAGGCACACTTAATAAAATGCTAAAGGATAACAAAATGAAGATACTAAAAATAAATGACAGTATTTTAATATCCCGAAATATAAAAATAATATTAATATATTTTTGGGATACATGCTGCATGTGTTACCTAATGGAATTTTTATAAGCAAGTGAGCAGCTTGTGAATTATTTAGTAATGATCAATAGCTAAGTATCAAATAAAGCCGATGTAGATTAAACTTTCTTTTCGGCAATGTATAATAATTTACACCTTGCCGAATTAGTGTTTATTGACGCTTGTACAGCTGCCAGTCAAGATTATGGATGGAGTATTAATTTTTAACATGTGCCATAAAAAAAGTGCTTCGCCATGTTTGATCGCTTCGAGGAACAGTTATATTGGCATCTACATTAACAGTAATTAAGAGTTTTCTTAACTAACCGACTTATTTCCCTTCAAACATAATTCATAAACTAAACAAGTAACAAGCACTTGGGTAATTAAAAGCACTAGAGGTCGCCCTATGGTCAAAAGTCGACCATATTTCTCAAAATTTCAATAAAAGACTTTAATTTGGCATAAATGCCAGGCCAATTAATTTACAAAAATCACAGACTTCAACCATAAACAACAGAGTATTTCGTATATGATTATCGTGTCATGTAATTATATTGTAGTATGCGTAGCGTTTTATATTTATTAAAAATATGCAATATCAAAGCGTATTTAAAAATAATATTGGTATTTCACGCTCGTCCTCCATATCAACTATGACTGCGAAAATTTTCATGCTTTTACATCTACGCGTCATTGGTAAAAAGGGGTTCAAAGTTTTTCGCTCGCGTTAATAAATAGTTATATAACATTAATATGATTCAAAATTCGAAACACCTTGTTTTTGTTTGGGTAATATTTGAGGTAATGAAAAATGAGGCGACGCTCATTGTCTGCTATTCCTTGACAAAACAGCTGCTCATAACACGCAATAGGGTACCACTATTTTTATAAAACAACAGACATAAATAATGTCAGGTCAACAGGCGTGTATAATGTGTTTTAGAGTCGAAGTTATGCAAGAGGGCGTTGAAACTCGAGGAGGAATATAAACCGTTCCAAGAAACGTGCTTTGTAGAAAAACATCGATGCTTTATCGATACAAACTCGATATGGGAGAGATTTCGGCTTTAACAGTTTGTTGAAATAGGCCAACTGTAATTAGCGGAGATCTCGTTACGGCTATCTGGACGGGCATAAATAATAAAACCAATCAATTGGGAACAAACGCCGATGTTTCAGCTTCCCAGAAACTACTTACTAGACTATGGACTGATTTCTAAGAATTTTTATGACTAGTGCAATAGGAGTGATATACAATAGTTTGAGTAAAAGCTCCGCCAAATTTTTTTCCTTTATTAAATGAGATCGTTTATTAAATGAGTAGGAAAATGAAATATATTTTCGAATTGTAGTTTTAATACTGGATCAATTTATTATTATTGGCGGTTAATTTATTTTCTTGAATATGCCAGATGAACAGAATAAGAAACCCGCGAAAGATGCAAAAAATTAATTTAATAATCCTAAAACAAAATTCTTATTACAAAATTATACACACAAAAGATAACAGAACACTGGAAATCCATTCCTGCGTTTATTTATAATCTGTAATCCATATTTTTACTTCCTTGTTATCAATCATTTTGACAAGTACATAACATAAATCCGAGAGGTGGCTCTTTTGTTTGTATCATGAAAGAAGCAGGTACACAAACAAGTTCCACAGGTCCTAGGTATTTCAAGTACCTCTTATTTGCTTCACAATTTCTCTCAAAGCACCAATAACACTATAAAGGGGATATACGCAAGGCACCGTGATAATATTGTTGAGGTGTACACAAAGAAATAATGGGGTACTAGCACAAGTGTACACCGGGAAAAAGAAACCTAACGAGGATAAGTTTAAGAAGATTTTTGTTTCGTCTTATTTTCAAAGAAAACTTCAATCGTAATCTATATTCTAGTGCATTTCCAATAAGATATTATATTTGTTGCAGAACTGGCTGGCCACAACCACCACCACATTACGACCCAGCATTGAATTGACTAGGTACTAAAAGCTAAAAATCAAAATAGTGCCCTCTGTCCATGGCAAATAATTGAATATAATTTTTTTTTAATTTTCTTTTTAAGCTGGAAGTAATAAGAGATAGTAATTAAGATAAACAAACTTTTATTACTCAATAATGGTCGCAGTAAAATGAGCCAAATAATATGTCTTATATTATTTGCAATTTGAAAGACGCAGCTGTCTTTATATTTCGGTGCCGACCGGCTATTATTCCAAACCATAACTCCAAACCACTACACAAAAAGGACTAACCCTTCATTGCCTCTTCCTTTTACGGTTCCACGAAAAGAAATAAACTATGTGCGATCCAAAACAAAGGCAATAAAATCGAAATGACAGGGCCACACGGTTTTCACGGAGATGGGGAGCAAAAAAATTGGAAACTATAATTTCGCATTATGTAACAGACGGAAGGAGCTGCCCGACGGGGTTCGTATGCAGGCGATGTTTAAAAATAACCCAAGGTTAGCTGGCCGAGTATCGCCGAGGGGTCCCTTGAGAGATCAAGGTCTACCAGTTTTGCGGGATGCCTTTAGCCGTAGCCACATATTTTGCACCAAAACGAGTATACGTATAGAGAAATGGCACGTATTGTTGGGTCTGGATTCTGAGCACAAAAACAACTTGCAGCAATAATTCGTGAGCTGACATTATGCGCTATTAGACCGGTTATTATGTAATAAGGATAAACCAAATCATCAAATAAACGTTGTAATGTAGTATGTCACAAAATGTAAAACCTTGAATAAAATGAATAGAGAAAACGTGTTTTCAATTTTGTTTTACACTATCTGTGGTGAATTTACAATATTGTTTTGGTGCAAGCCCTATTTGAAACTTACTATTTTCTTGTTTCCTTTTTTATGTCTATCACCAGATCAGAAGTCGTTATAATGATAATAACAACAAAATCTATGGTATATTAGAAAAACACTTAATATATACAAAACAACCATCATGAAAATATTATATTGAGAAAAATTGGATGAAGTTAAATTTTGCAAAAATGAAGACGTAAACAATAAAACTAGAATTTTAGAGCTTCTAGTTTACCTACGTCCTTCTACGAAATGTGGATATGTAATAAAGCTATTATATTATATACCAGAAAGCTCTGGTAGCCCAACTTACACATCACATTGATGTTCTCAGAATTAATTATATATTTTCTGGGTCCATTAAATTTGTTTGTTTACTGAATGTTATCGAGATCCGAAAGCTTTATTTCTACAGATAATCGCCTGGCATTTCATTATAATTGATCACTTATAACAATTAAAATACCAGAATTCCACATTAAAGTTTTAAAGCACCGGTGCTTATCGCGTTTCATTCGCAAAGTTGTAAAATACGAAAACAAAAAAGCATACAACCTAGCCTTGAAGAACCCCTCCGGCAGGTGTACGCTTCGCTGCACCTGCTATATGCAGTGACCTATAAAAGTAATAATTAAATAATTTATTTCCCAACAATTATCCCTTAGATGTGGGTCAAATAAAGGGAACGTTTTATTAATTAACGCGAATGCTCGTTTATCTGTAATGCTTATTTCGAAATTGTTTATGATAATTTCTCTATTATGTAAAACATTGGTTTATGTTGCGTGGAAAAAATGTTTACATTGACATTTAGAATTTGCATTGTATCTGTTGTGCTATTTATAGCTCGTCATGGAATGTCTAGCAGCTTACTATGTCTCTTGCAGGCTGCAGCTTCGTTAGGTTTAATTATAGGCTAGAACTGAATTTCAGCAAAGTAGATATAATTTGCAGCTTAGTCGTAAATTAACTTCGTAATCACTGGAATCCAATCCGTTACCTTCGTTTTTTAACTTCAGTCTGAAAAGTTAAATTTGTTTGTGTAACTTTTCAGACAGACTATAATTCATGATAATTATTTTTTAATTCGTAAAATATAACCAAATGCCAAATAGGGACTTTAATAATTTATTGACTCGAAAGTCGAAAGTATAATTTTATATTTTATTGGACGTTAGACGTAATTTGAACATTGCCTAGATATGAAAACGATTTTTTACAAATACATACCTTCTTGCCGTTTGGTACTGATAAATTTCTATTGCTAAAGCATTTTATTTCACTTTATTTTATCCCTAGGATACCTTCGACGGCTTGTACCATTTGCCACCAATCTTTGCCATGGCAACTTTATTTCTATTCTTTTGACTTCTGATGGAACGGTATACAGCTCCAATTGTGGCTTTCAAGACAGCATGAAGTAATAAGTAATATAACTCGTATAATAAATGTCAGCAGCTGTTTTCTCCTGACGAGAATGTTGCTATCTGCATGATGCTCATAACTCATCATAAATTAAAATTTATTGTTCTGTGCCCGTCGCGCCATTTACTTTAAATATCGCCCAAAATCTCATTCTCATTTTTCGTCTTGAAGACTTTTGTACGTCGAAATATTTGGGTAATTTTCTCGCGTTTAATCGAAACAGATCGGTCCTCGGAGTATAAATTACTTTTGTTTTAAAAAACATATTACGATTTAAGAATGATGGATAAGTGTATAGCATTTTTAACTTTTTGAGCCTGGAAATCTACTGTTATTTCTAGTAATACTAGTTGACCCCGCAGACGTTGTCCTGCCGAGCTATTTTACGGATCAAACCATTCTCAGATCCCCTTGAACACACACAAAAAATGATTGTGCATACTGCGACAATGCTCTTCCTGGGGGAGCACCCCCTAGGCTCCTGACCTGAAAGTGAAGAAATCCCGTAAATAGCGTTCGGTTATCAAAGCCCAGCTTGCTTTCTTAACGCGTGTATGACAATAGAAGTTTCTAGTGTCTAGAATGTTAAATATATGTGGTGATCGTGCGCCGATATGACTAATTTAAAACAATAGCTGAAAGCCGTCATAATAAGCCTAGACTTGGCTCATCGACAAAACATCGACATATCTCACTGCCGTACCACGGTATTATGTGCTAACGAAGTCACACTCTGTAACGTTTAAGTTTATAGAGTTCCGTACTTGATGAATTAAAACTGGATAAGTCTACAGGTCTTTTTGCAAAGATTTGTTTTGTAAGCTATTTTGACTACAAGCATGGCATTACATACAAGCATTATGGTAAAAATACTTATATTAGCATTTTTTTAATGAGACAATCCATCTCTGTTTACGCCATAAAAATTTAGGTAGGACTTTTGCAGCCTTGCGAATGTCAATTTTTTATAATTATTTATTTATTTTAACCAAAATATTGTGATTTTCATTTTCATTTTTTTTGTTACCCTAGCGCGAGTCTAACTCGCGCTTGGCTGTTGTACATCCGTCTGCAAAGGAAATGAGGTTCTAAGTTCTATGTAAAATTTTACTGTCTGCTTTTTACGTACGACGTTCCAGTGTACGCACATAGCTTTATAGCTATTTGGAATAATTTACGTAATTAAAATATAGTAATTGCTAGTATCAAAACATATCGTACCTTTAATAATAAAAAGAAGTAACTCGAAATCACCCGTTATGGAAGATTATAATTAAGGCTGTCTAACTTAAATGTCAATATCCCACAACGGGCGATTTGAATAAATCTTATTTTATTTAATAGCTATTAGGTCTGGGCAACATATAGGATACTTTTTATCCCGGAAAAATGTACGGTTCCCGCGTGATATATAAATTTTTGCTCAACGAAGTGCGGGCTCTGACTAGTTGATGATATTAAATACTTTAAATCATAATGTAATGAGTATAAGAGCAACCGGCTTAAAGGATCTATTAACTTAATAACAATTATAATAGAATAATCTTATTCTATTATAATTCTATCTGCCAAAGATCGGGATGTGACTTTGCCGTTAACGCTCGTTGGAGGTCTTAATAAGCCTCATTTTTTCACCTTAGTGCTTTTACTTCTAGATTAGTAATGGAGACTTAAAGTTCTAAAAACATATTTTGGGCGATCATATTAAGTCTCCCTAGGCCTGACGCTGAACTAGGTACTTTCCATTCTTTATTATCTAATGGTAGCACAAGACTTAAAACAAACAAAGTTCAGAGATTACAGCAAACAAAACTTTAAAAAAAATCATGAACCTATATTAACAGATGTTCGAGTTTATTCTGCAGGGTGGAATGGTGATAACAGTTTCTTTTATAGTCGTTGCAAATTTATTTTTGAACATAAATTACTAGTCTAGCAGTCAATCTCATCTTACACAAGATATCACACTTCACAACTAACTGAATTTATCTGAATTTGGCAAGGGAATTTGACGCTCTTATTTTACTGTATAATGGGGTCACTAGTGCCAAATATTCATGATAAATATCTCTATGTTATCAGTGGTTTTTACGGTCTATTACATCTTAAATGTTATTGATACACTAGTTTTTGTTTATCAAAAAAATTTGTTTAATTTAAACTAAGAATTCCCAGGATTCATTCATTTAAATTTTTAACGTACCCAAGTATTAGAAATCTTTAGCAATTTTGCAAATGTGCCGTCAAACAATATTTTTCTTGATCGCGATTTAGTCAGTTTTGGGGTTCGTGAGTATACAAAGGAGGTTTATCTATAAAACATTAGTTTTACTACCGCATTCAAAGACACTCAATCAGATCACGAATTCACAAAACACACACAGGTCACAAAATTATACTTCAAGAGGGCAGAGCCGGCGGAGGTCACTTCAGGACTAAAATCTATGGTAATCGTAGCAGCTACTCGAAACTATGAATTCATCATTGTAAAATGTACCTACGTATTAAATTTACCACAAAAGATTACTAAGCGATTGACCACAAGACAAAGCGCTAGTCGAAATTCTTTGTGGAGTGGTTTTAAGAGGTCACACAGATGCGCTGAATTCAGACAAAAGCCTTAATATCGAGGGATTTAAAAACGAGTTGAGACGCAATTCCTTTACAATCCTACTGTGCTGCCAAATCAGTTACACCAATCCTTTTTACTCGGTCATAAGGTGCAGTTTACTCTGAGTTTTCGTGGAGGAAAATGATGAGAAAGTTGTTTCGGGCGTATCATACACGTGGAGGTCTCCCCTCCGAAATGCACATATCACCTGGCATGGAAGTAAATTGGGTCACACGTTGAGCTAGTTTCTTTCATTGCTTATTGGTTATTCCTTTATGCTGGTTATTGGTACCTACAGGTCGTTTGCGCTTTCGTCTGCCTTAAAAATTTTGAAAAATTTTCATGTGTTCATGACATTTATTACCCTACTTGTCGATTTATATTCATTTATACTAACCCTGCACGGCTATTTAGGATTAATGGGCTTTTTCTGCTTCGGCCGCTTTAAGAGTTCTAGAAATTTTCAGATATTACTTAGACCTGTTATTCATCTTTAACCTATTTGATGAAGCTAATTTATACTGGTACACAAGATATTTTTAAATTATTCTTAAACTTAACACATTATTAAATTTTTCAATGAAATGGAATTTAAAAACACCAACGAAACTTAACTTTCAATTAAAATATTTCTCCATTCAGTTATTAGGTATTAACTTAATTTTAAAATGGTAATCTTATAGACTTTGAATTATAATTCAAATGTGCATAAAATATTAAACACTGAGTCCTACATAATGTCTTAAGTCTTAACATTTAAGTAATACCATAGAGAAATTAATACGAACAGTAAATAAAGTGATTCAAAAGTTTCGTGTTTTACCCAAAGCAAGCAGGAACTTCTAAAGATTGGAAGAAACATTTCCCTCAGCATTGCAGCTGCAGAAGTTGGGATGTGAGTTGTGACGGTAATTGAAATACTTCCACACATTTTCAGTTACGTGTTTTAAACTTCGGACTGGAAGACTGGAAACTGGATTGCTTTTGAGACCGCTGATGGTCTTGTCTTAAAAATAGCTTTGTCTGTGGATAGTAGTTATCAGTAGAATGATGCGCGAGTTACAGTTATATCATTAATTAAAATTATCATATAATTCTTTCTTATTTTAGGTTTACTGCGAAAAAATCTTACCTGTAAAGACGCTAAATATCTTACATGCGCTAGCTAAAACATCTTTACGAAGACAAAATTCTGTAATTAATATTTGAAATGTTCTTTAGTTTGACAGAATGGACAATTTTCGAAATGGGATACCTATACTCTACGGCAATCAAACTTGTGATAGAAAAAAAAATCAAATAAGGACCTAATGAAATAAAAAAAAGTATTATTGTATACTTATAAAGCCACTTTCTCATCTTATCCATGGTTTAATTTTGATGTATTACAATAACAAAGCATTTGTATAAGTATAGAAGCGATTCGCGACTTTGAGACGTAACCGGTCTTAAGGCGTCAGTGTGGCTCTTTCATACTCACCCTAGCACACGTGCGCCGACAATAATTGCTGACATGAATGGCCATGGTTTTATACAACTGGTTAATGTTATGGGAATGATCGTGGATTAATCCGTAAGTTCACAGATGGTCTAAGAGTAGTTATGGCCAAAGGAGACAAAGAGCATGGGGCTATTTCGAAAAATAAATATTACTTATTTAAACAAGACGAAAGACTTTTTTAGGGTTTTTCACACAACAATATAAAATAACTAGCGAAATGTATGAGGTTTTCCAAAGTATACTATGACTGTGGCATATTTTTTACGGTTTTGGAAACAATATGTAGATGCTCGATGATACGTCAAATACGACGATGATTTAAGATAATTATAAAAATAACGTTGTAAAATATAAACTAACGCCATCTATGAGTGATTGGCGTTAGTACTACAATATTATTTTTATTTATTTGCTTTTTATATTTTTTTATAATAATATTACCATTTTATTTTTAAGAACATCTATACATATACACAAATTACTATGCCCAAACCTATAAGCTCAAGGGAGTGGGATACAAAATATACAATAACCTCCTCGTTTTTGGAAGTCGGTTAAAAACTTGACTGCCATTTGAGTACTGATATCATACTTTTTAAAAAGATTGTTAACGTAATAAACGATTGATGCTTGGTCAATGGAGTGACTATTAATATGTCCAAATTTTACTTATTTTATACTTATCTTATATTACACTATAAAATTGCAAAAGTCTCGAGAATTCGGGATTTTGGTGAGATATTGAATATTAATTTGGTTTAGAAGGGAACATATTATTAATAACACTGTTAGCAGTAGAACGCGATTAGCAGGATATTTAATACGCCAAATTCTTTAACGATCATGAAATTGCTATCCTTCTTTACAACTGCTAGGGAACCCATTTTATAGAGTACACATTTTGCGAATTGAGAAAATTCGGAAACAATATCTATACCATCTTTCATACACACATAATCTATGTTACGAGCTACTATCACATGACAGTATTTTAAACTCATTTCACTGGAAAATCGACGTAACGTTGCCGACGTTGTGTACGGTGTACCCAATATAAACTAATTAACGGAAATTTAGATAACCCACATCTTGTAGAAAAACTATATGTATCAGTGCCTCGGTCGGGTAGCCGCATACGTACAGAATAGGAAAACTTTTAACTTACCTTGCTCTCGAACTCACTATAGTCTACATTTGCCATTGTACCGTATGAGTTCTGCCTGCAACTCAGTCGGTGATGAAAATAAATTGACATATTCAATGCAAACATAAATTTTTTGAACTAAAAAACTGTAACACGCAATATAAGTATACAATGTAATGTATTATTGATAAGGCATAAAAACATTTATTGTTCAATATTATAAAATGTCAAAATTTGTATGAGCTTAACTGTGTGTGTGAAGCCGTATACCTAATCGTATTGTAACTACGCACAAATATTATTTCTACAAGACGTCAATATAATGCATAATATTATGGTATACCTTGATCACAAGCGCTATACTGCGTCTTAGGTATAAGCGGCGAGGCAAAGGGCTTGTTGCCATGGTTACCGGCCGTCACCACTCACAGCCTTAGCATACAACATGAAACTCAATTTCTAGAAAGGTTGTGCTTTATCTGGGGATGAGAGGAACATATTTTTTAAGTTGGCTAACTATTGTTTCAAAAAACGACGTTTTATACACTATTTATATGGTAAAAAAGTTTAAATACACAATTGAAATATCTCTTGGTTTTAAATAGTACCAAATTTAAACTGTCAATTTATATCGTAAGATACGTCCAAAAATTATATTGATCTCCATCTCCATGAGTACACCTCAAACTTTTTCTTACCCGTCCCTGGCCCCGCTCCGCCGCTCGTTCCTAAAGCGCGGTACAGAATTTGTGGTCAAGCTAAAATTTTTAACAATTCGAAACTTTTGTCAAAATTTATAAATAATACCAA
>JAOTAV010036219.1:0-18937 GCA_026546445.1 Cyclargus thomasi
TTATAAATTCGTAAAATCTATGAAAATATAGTGGAAAAAGTGCAAGAAAAGTGTGTTTCATTAAGTATGAACATGAATTTCCACCGCGAACCAACAGTACAATCAATCACGTACACTAAGAAGTATGTTTGTTTGTTTAAACGCGCTAATCTCACTACTGATCGGAACCGACAAATTATTTTTGTGTTGGTCAGTCCATTTATAAAAGACAGCTATAGGCTATATAACATCACGCTACGACCAATACGAGCCGTGCAGTATAAAAATCAAACGTCCGCTTTAAAAAGTGATTCCAATGCAATTAGCGTTTTCCTTACTGTTAACGCTCTTTCATTCGAAACTGCAAGTATTATTAAATTAAGAGAAAATATTCGTCGCGAAATGAAAAGTCTTTCAATTAATTTTTCCGGGCACGTGCTGCGAACTTTAATTTGTGCCTAATGAGGGTAGGGTAACCCCTTTTCGGGGATTCGGTCATTCCCACACAATTTGAATGTTTGCACAGGATCACCGGTTGGAGATTACATTACTGTGTGATCATTGGGTCGGTTGATGGTTTTAATTTACTTATGGTTTTCATGTTTTTAACCCGACTCCGCTAGGAGGGTTATGTTTTTCAGGAGTACGTTTGTATAAACTGTGAGACTTTACTTAGCACATGACTTTTGCACATGACAATTTATTTTAAATTTTTCCAAAATGACTTTGTCGAGAGTTATTTTGGAAAAATTTAAAATAAAAAAAAAAACATAACAAAACATCCAAATAAATTAACAGAAAACTAGCTAATTGTTACCGATACTGGCATGGATATTTAAGCTAGTTAGTGTCTACTAACTAGCTAAAATTTTCCTTGCTAGTAAGTAGTAAATAATAGTAGCCGGAAAGGAGTTGCGTGTATCATCTAGTCTAATATATAAAATTGTCGTATCACAGTTTTCGTTGCCATACTCTTCCTAAACGGCTTGACCGATTTTGATGAAATTTCTTGTGCTTATCCGGTATCTATGAGAATCGGCCAACATCTATTTTTCATCCCCGTAAACGTTAGGGGTTGTACAGCCCTAAATTTTTTTGGCAAAACAACCTTTGCCGGATCAGCTAATTAATAATAAAAATATGTAAGGATTAATTCCATCCTTAGAATTCTTAGTGATATTATAATAATACGTCCTAGTATCTTAGAATAATAGCCAATAGAACTTTCGTATCAATTGAAGCAAATAGAAGCTTTATTTTGAAGGGTCCTGGAGCTTTGAGGAGTAACGAGCTTCCGCCACTTGTCGGAGCTTTGAGAGCTTTGTTGTAAGTTTATAATCCCAAGTGCAGATAGTTTTATTCGTTTGATATAAAACGGTTAACTGTACGATAAGTTTTATATACGAGTACATGGTAGCATTCTGTTCATGCAAAAAAAACGGTTAACGTTAAAAAGGTTAAAAGTACATCACGAGTATGCCGGTTCTTCTGGTTATGCTAGTTTCCGAACCGGTGGTGGCACCATAGTTACGACGTTAAGAAATGTTTAAAAAAATACTCTGAATAAAAAGATTTTCGAGTTTTTGGATTTGAGGATAAGCTATGCGACTTAACTATGCACATATCCTTGACAAAGTCATTTTGAAAAAATTTAAAAAAACATAAACAAATGTCCAAAAACAGCAACAGAAAACTAGTCAATTGTTGCCGACACAAGCATCGATATTTTAAAAAGTTCTCTGTTGCCTTTTTTTTTGACATTTGTTAAGTTCTTTCACATTTTTTCGAAATAATTTTGTCAAGGTCATGTGCCTAGTTAAGTCGCACCGGTAATACTCTAACTCAAAAACTATTTATTCAGAATATTTTTTTATCGCTATATCGCTCAGGAGCTTGCCAACACAAATCATTAAAAGTACGCATTCAGCGATGCTACTTTTGTGGTGAACTCTGTAAGAGACATATATAAAACCTAAAGTTTTTATTCCATAAAGAATTAATCATCACTGGTTTTTGCAACACTATGTATAGTTTACATGTCACCAATCAATACTAGAGGATTGTGACAAAAGTTTTTTATCCTGTTTAAATGATATATCAAGCCAGCGCTGGCTGGCGATGGATCATAAAATGTATATAACTCCCTCACCGGATCTAGTGACCGGTTTCATTGAATTGAGTAGTTTTATAGTGCCCGTGTGTGTCCGCAGTACACGAGAGCACCCTCTCTTCATTTATAAACAGTGAGACGGATGACCGACACGACGAGAGATCAGGCGCAGGACCAACTTTACACGCCCATCCGACGCATGGATCATCTTACTTGTCAGACAATCAGGTATTCAACCTAAACCGAGTCGAGACCATAGAGGCATTTTAATCATAATGTTACAAATACATTGAGTACCTTGTTCTATCTGCCCGGGAACCATGAAGCTAGTTTTTCAAGCCATGAGAGCCAGTATTCTTTAGAACTGTCTTTGCTTGCTGCCCTTGCTTTGATAAACTGGCATCATGTATTTTGAAATCTACAGACGTCAGACAATAGTTTAATATAACTCGTATATCCAGTAAACAAAAGCTTTTGAATCCGTCGCAATCAGTTACTGAAACTTTAGTCCACCGTCTTATTGAATTAAGTTAATTAGTAAGGTTAACTAACTTAGTAGTTTATAAGTTATGCTCAGGTCCCTAAGGTCGTTGATGCCTATTGAGTATTTGGAGCCACCGAAATTAAGTTAATGTTTTATAAGTACGCTCTATATATTAAGGGCGTCTTATCCGCTTAATCCCGTTTTTGAAATCAACACGAATCAGTTATAAATTGACGTACCTACCTAATATTCTGAAAAAAATAATATTGTGCTTAGTTGAGTATATATCAGAGTGAAATGTGCTATTAGAAACACCTTTTAGCCTCTTTTTAAAAAAACCTTTTTAAATCTGCAGCTAAAACATTAATTGAATGGACCTAATTTCAATACCAATCTTTGGTTTACGTGTTTATCTAGTGGATATTGCTTAAATTAATAATTTAGTGTTATTTTCCAAATAATGATTCCTAAATACCTACAGAAAGCGCGAGCGACTCCGCGGCCATTATTCTTCTACGTCGGTCCAGGTATCGGAACAAGGCCGGAGTGCAAATTTTCTATTTTTATCTAAAAAAAAGTATTATCTATTAATATTATCTAAAAAAGTATGAAAAAAATTAATGTTTATATTTAAAGACATAAGTGGAAGACGCATGTTATTAAAATGTAAAATTGCTGGATTTTTACGTAAAATAACCTTGTAGAAACAGAAAATTGATTTTAAATAATGCGGATTTGATGTATAGATAAACTAGCTGGATGATGAACTAGATAAGTAGCAAGGTACGTACAACAAGTGACGTAAAACCGAAGATTGCCCGTTATGCTCTAACGATTAATTGAAAATCAAATATACAATAAAATTTTACAAACCGCATAGGTATTGCGAAATCGTTTTTGACTCAAAAGAATGGACTGAAATGCTACGTCCTCTTAGGCAGAGATTATATGTCATCAGTCTGAGACTGACAACTGATTTTTTGGAAAATAAATAATTATCAGTCTGTCGATCAAGCAGTCAGACCATAAATTTTCTTTCATTCCTGACCTGGGAGTTATTATTATTATTACAAACGTGAAAGACGAGAAGAAGCAATCTAATTTTTCATTTTTTAAAGCTGGTATTGTCGGATACGATTTTCGACAAAAAGCCTAAAATAAAGAAAGAAAGCGTTCAGTGGATTCTAAATATTTCTATGTGTCCTTTTATGCTACAAATATCGGACACGTAATGTTGAAAATTTGAAATACAGCTGAATAGATCGAGTGTAATTAGCGTATTAATTGATTGAGCAGTGAGCAGTGAGCACACTCAAAAGGGCAGCCATTTGAGTGCTGCACTGCTATGTGAATTATTGAGCTGCCACGCATTGCGTAAAGCAGAGTATATAGAAACAAGTAGGTCAACTTCGAAGAAGCGGACCGCGCGCGGCTTGCATGTGTGCGCCCTATTTTTGCGCCATCGGACTAATGCATAAGCAAATCTAAGCTGTTTTTTCAGCGTGCCAGTCAAAGTTTACAACTGTATATGCGTGCAGCGGCGCACAGATACTCATGCAGGCCGTGCGCGGTCCTTTTCCATGATGATCACCTACATGGTTATATATTCTCTAGTAGAGGTGGCTTTCCGATAGACGCAACGCGCGACTGCAACTGACCAAATATTACAAAATTAAAGCCACGGACGTAGCTTTCCATCAGGTACCCCCGTTTGCAAATTTCACCATTTATTATAGCAAATGTAAGACTAAACCTTATAACCTTTCCTCTAATCACACATTTCGTGCTTAGAAACGTGCATCTAGTTGATTTACACAATTCAATCAATCTTAAACACAAGCCAATAACCATGTAACATGATTCTCACGATTGTACTAGTGCAGCAAACGTGTAAACTAACATGTATGCTAAATTAGGGCGGTATAAACAACTTAAAATACACAGCCAAAAAGATTGCACATCGACCTTTGGAAAAAGATTATCAGCTTGTTAGAACTCATCCCTGCTGCACACGACGTATGTGACGTGTGTGTGTAGTTCATAATATTTTTTTAGAGCTAAAAGCATCCCCAATTGTAAAATTCTTTAGACACTGGCTCACTAAACACACACAAAGCTGAATTTGTAGCTTTCGAGTGTAAAAAGATTTTTTGTAAAATGGCATTAGCTCTTGTTTATAATAATTGTATTTATATTATTATTATTATTTCTTTAAAAAGGTTCCTAAATGTGGCGTTACCTAAATGTCTCTACATGTGGCCGCAAATTTAAAAGACCAGTAACCAGGCGATATTAAGAGACACTAGAAGACACTTGAAGATATAAGCGACACTAGCAGACACTAGAAGCCACTTGGTATGCGAGTCGGTGTCCTGAATTGATCAAAGAACAAAGCATTCTCCATTAGTAATTGAATTTATGAATGGCGACTTGAGCAGAAAATCTTTTCCATTTTCTTGGGCATTTTCCAATTTAAAAAGTTTATTTGTTTTCAACTTTCATTGAAAGCATAAAAAAGTGTTAACAGAAATATCGTAAGTGCGTGTCAGTTCAAACTGCAAGTGCCCCTCCGGAGGAGTAAATCGGTAGGGTTTCATATGCAAGAGGCGACTCAAGCGTGAGAGTTGTTAGACCCATACTTACGTCACCGAAACGGATTTGACGACGTTCAAAATAAAATGATTAATTCAAATATGTGGTGTCAAAAAAACGCGATCAAAGAAAAAAAGAACAAAAAACTTCGGCTTTATGGCAAAGCAAAGATGTTATATTTTCCAAACTTTAATTATAACAATTAGTTGACCGAAAAAACGTATAAATTGTAGTTGTATAGAATTTTGTCTTGTTTTTGATTTTGAACAAATGAACTCATTATTTTGTTATAAAAAGGAACAGTTTAAGTGTAGTAATATCAGAACAAGATTTATTGTACCAAGTGAAAAACCAAATCAATTTAAACCCTAAATCTTGGGTTTAAGGTTTAATTTTGTGTTCTACATAAAATGTCGAGTCTAGGTGACGGGTAATGTCTAGAATTTGTGTCTAGAATTTAATTACTAACCCTGAATGTGATCATGAGCCATATCTCAGCATATTTTAATTAAAAACCGGCGTCGTTACGGGTTGAAAGTGTAAAAATATGCCTGATATATAAAATGATGTGTTAGTGAAGAAAATTTTATACATGAAAAAATTATTACTCGAATAAGACTTTGTTTATTTTTAGAGAAAAAAGGTTATTTGTGAATTCGTTGTAATAGTTTGAATTTTATCTATACTAATTATATAAAGCTGAAGAGTTTCTTTGCTTGGACGCGCTATTTTCTGGATTCAGGAACCACTGATCGGTATTAAAAATTATTTTTGTGTTGGTTATTTAATTTATAGAGGAAGGCTATAGGCTCTATATCATGCTTCGACTAATAGGAGCCAAGCAGCAATCAAAAAATGTTGTAAATATAGGATAACTCATAAATTTTCATACGGACGTAGTTGCGGGTAACAACTAGTCCCCGATAATGACCAAAGCCACCAGAACGTCCGTTGCCTAGTTGGTAGACTTAACCTAAGGATTCCGTATGCGCATAAAGCATTTAAGCCATACTTATTTTGCGTTTACTCCAGATTGGGGGTAGCAGTCATTAATCCTCTGACAAAAAAATTGACATTTCTATACAAACGCGATTGTCAACAAAGTGCTGTGTTGACACTCGTGGTTTGTGAAGAAATTTGACAAAGGGCTTAAACCTCGACCGACCTGATTGGCGGAACGCATAAAAAGATTTGACGACCTCTGTGGGCCGGGGGTCGCCGGTTCGAGTCCCGCTGACGGAACAAAAAGTTTATCAATGTTCCTGGGTCATGGATGTGTATTATATATGTGTAGAATATTATAAAAATCTAAAATATGTGTATAGTATAAAAGTATTAAATATAATTCCGTTACCTGGTACTCGTGTCACAAGTCCCTAGCACGGGGCCAGGCTGACGTGGTGTGAAGCGTCCATAGATATTATTATTATAATATTATTGATATACTGGTTACTTCGTTATAAAAATTCGTACTAATATTTTAAATAGGAAATTGAGTTCGTTACTTTGTACGTACGCGTACGTACGTGTACGTACACGCCCATTCAACCAATAGACATGATTTTTGACATTAAAAGGATGGAGCACCAAGACTTACTTGGTCTTAGAAACACAAGTTCCCAAGGGATTTACGAATTTTACGCTTGCCCTTCGATCGATTCCAGCATCGATGTGGATGAAACACTTAAATACGAAGATTAGCATAATAATACCATTGGAGTTGACGGTACTAATTGGTTTAGAAGGCATTAATCAAAACCTTTTTAAATTTATTGATATTGTGAAATCATTAAGGCTCAACTCACAATGAAAGGGCGGCGAAGGGCAACGAAGCGAAGCACAGTTTCAGTGTTATATAAATTTGAACTTTATTTTCGTTACTATAATAATTATTATCAACCATCGCAGGAGGACTCGAGAAGGCGCGCGGATTCCCGCGACTGTTCGAGAAGTCGCTGGACTCCGCGCTTCGTTGCCCTTCGCCGCTCTTTCGGTGTGAGTTGAGCCTAAGTGATGTTTATTTTATATTCGTTTGAAGAATATACGTTGTTTTTTTTTATCTGGAATACTCATTTGTATCACGAGACGTCGTAATAATTAATTGCAAAGTTAATCAGCAGAATCCATATTTCCCAACCTATAAATATCGTGGAAACCTGATGACATTTTAACGGACCAAACCAATAATTTGAATGCGGCAGAGAGCAGTTTATTATTATTTATGTTATTTATATTTCATTTATTTATGAACCCTGCAGTGTATAGATTGCGGTACAATTATCAGACTTTAAAATAAACGAGTTTTAAGTTAACACTATCGAACATTTTGCTATCTATATAAAATTGAAGATTTTTGTCCGTTTTAATGACACGTAAGGTTAGCCACTAAGATATACAGACGCACATAAGCATTTATGTGTAAACCTAGTAGAAATTATTCTGGTTTCACTCGATTGTATCTAGTAACTAGCCAGTGATGAAGTCTAGTAACTGGCTAGCAAAACTAGATACAAACTAGTAATGGCGCCAATACTGATAGTGACAATGACCTGAAAATTAAAAGCTGACAGTTTTTGTAAAGCCGCCGTGTTTTATTTAATATCCAGTAAAACTGACGAGCTACTAGGCAGTTACTCAATAGCAGTAGCCAGTTTAAGCTTAGTTTAGCTAGCCAAAAAGACGATTTAATTTCGACCCGAAAAATTATTCAAAATTAACTATATATTCGAAATTATAATAATGAATAGGTGAGATACAAGATTTGTCAACATTTTATTGACACATCTTGTAAAATTCGTACATACTCGAAGGTTGCAATGATAGTTCTTCTATCTCTAGTACGCTGCGCTGTCGTAGCTCGTAGCATCAGGTCTACGAAGGTCTACGCAGTAGAGAGGCGTAGCATTCTAGAGACAGAACGCTCGTTACTAAACTCTGATAACGAATATTTGCACTTGCTAATTTTCTCTGTTTACAGGTACGCATAAATGAATGAAATAATAATAATAAAAATCGCAAGAAAAGCCGCAAGCAACAGCTACTTACAATACAGCGTGCAAAAAAGTAGGTGATAAAACTTTAGAGATCGCACGTGTCCCTGATATAGATTTCACTGTGAAAGTAGCAACGATAAAGCGAAAAAAAATTTGCGATTTGTATCGGCAAACTCATGTTGCTGGGGCGTTTAGCCATTCAAATCACCCTGTATATTTTGTGATGAAATAAAAAAAAATATTGAAACAATGTTTAACTAATCAATATCGGATGTCGTGTGACGTTTTCAATATTCCCGAAAAAAATATATATGTATCCACAACCGGAAATATAACCTCCTCGTTTTTGGAAGTCGATTAAAAAAGGAGTGCGAATCGTGATTAGCTAAACACGCGATCAGGCAAAATTGGTAAAAATCTAACAAAAACTCATCTCCCTGGTCATGTAAGACCTCACGTAACATCATTGTTTCAATTTTCAATAAAAGCCCAGTCTAGATAGAAATTAGGTTTAACTGGATGCTATTTGACCTGGATACTATTATAGCCCGGCCAAAGGTCAGGTTATTTGATAAAAACGGCTCGTGATGTCGATTTACACTAATATACAGAATATTCTTTAATGTGATATGTAATGGAGTATACTTTGACTATTATTCACTTTTTCCCGCGGCTTCGCTCGTATTAAGAAGTATTTTCGTACAAACTTTCCACCCCCTTTTCACCCTCTTAGGGGTAGAATTTAAAAAAAAACTCTTGAACACGTATTTATTAATTTTAAATCAACAGCTCGGAACTAAAATTTCAGGTCTCTAAGTTAAGAAATGACGCATTTTCGTAGAGTGTTTATTAGAAACTTTTGCCCCTTTTTTACCTTTAAATTTCAAAAAATGCTTAAACACGTATCCATTTAGAAATTTAAATTCGTGTCTCTAACTTAAGAAATTACGAACTTTTATACAAACATCTATTTAACCCCCTTTGGGGTAGAATTTTTAAATCTAGTCTATCTAATAAAACAATCCTACTCGCCAAATTTTATGGCTATAGTTTTAACATTTTTTGCTTGATGATGAATCGGTCAGTCAGTCAGGACTTGTTATTTTATATACATATTGAGCTACACTATCAGCTAGCGTCTGTTTTCACAAAAAAAATATTAAAGGCGTGACCTATGTACAGGCCCACTCAGCGGGGTAAGTTTAATCTCTAAAATTAAGCAAATTACCAAAAAAAAATATATAACTTGATGTCAGCAATAAATTGTCTATCTATCTAATATTATAGCGCGATTTCCGTCATATAACTCGTCTGCTTGCTTGCCCCCTAAATATCATAGAAAAAAAATCTTCATAGTCGGATTCCGACCACAGGGTGACCTGTGGCTTTATTTTCTGTTAGCGAGGGGATAAATTCGAAGCTCCGAATGTATGGGTCAAGGCCGATTGCACATGAATTTCATACAAGAAATGTGGTTTTTTTTTTACTATTTTCAGTCTTTTCCTAATTTATTGTTGTTTGCTATAAAATAGATGTCGCTATTTGACGAGAACATCGTGATATCGCGTGTTTGACTTTCTGAAACAAATATTTCTAAACTTTTACCCGACTGCGTCAGGAGGGTTACGTTTTTCGAGAGGATGTATATAATATGTTTGTATTTGTTTGGCACGCTCTGCAGTCTAAACGGCTTAATGGATTTTAACGTATGAGGTATCGTTAGATTCGTCTTGATAGCGCAAGTGACACTGGGTATATTAAAAATGAAAATGGCGGCTCTTGAAGATTTTTTTCCGCCTGTTTAGGCCGAGCACAGTATTAAAATGAAGGGGTTTAAATAGACACTCTAGGAATATACATAACTTTGTGTTCAAATTGCAATGGTTTCTGCAGTCGGGTTTTCTGTTTTTGGACATGTAGCTTGTTTTGCTCTTTACTGGTAAGGAACCCTTCGTGCGCGAATCCAACTCACTCTTGGTAGGTTTTTAGCTTAACTCTTTAGAAGTGTACTCTTAATACATTATAAATATTCCTACAAGGACACATTTTGCTACGCTCAACGCGGAAAATCAGTGCTGAGGGAAAAATCCACCTTAATGCCAACGTTTTTAAACTTTAAAAGGATTTTCTTGTGTAAATAAGTCTTAGTAGTAATAGTCGACATCTTATGCATTATTAAAATTCTATTGACAGTGCAAGTACACAAAGACTATATGTTATGAAGGTAGAGAGGGCACTTTATTTAAACTGTTTATACCTACTTGTGCAAGGTAGAGAGGGCACTTTATTTAAACTGTTTATACCTACTTGTGCAAAACATTTAATACAGAGGTTTTTTTTTGTTTGTATGATGTACTAGCTGTTGCTTGTGAAACTTTATGAAATATTCCGTTTTTACAACCTTTTTTTGATTACACGGCTCCTATTGGTCGTAGCATATGTTGTATAGCCTATAGCTTTTCTCGATAGATAGAATAACCAAACACAAAAAGAAATATAAATATTTCTCCTTCCTGACGCCATAACATCAGAAAGCGCGAACCGATTTCGACGGTTTTGCATTCGTTGGAAAGGTCTGGGGCTCCTCGAGGTTCACAACAAAGAAAATTCAGAAAAATCTTCCAGAGGAAGCAGGAAAACAGGTAAAATATTTTTTTACTCTGACGTCCGCGCAATATTGGAATGTGAATATAGCGAGGACGTCGCGGGCAAAAACTAGAGTAAAGTTATGTAATCGTAAACTTCCCTTTCTTGATGTCGGTTAAAACATTACAAAAGACAGACGCCATTAGGTGTACTTACTGAAAAATATCACCTTTCACTCCAAAGGGGCAATTACCATAAAAGCTATAATTTTCGCACCCAGAGGCGCTCTTAAAAATACTTATTTTAGAAAAGAGAACTGAAAAATCGAACGAGAAAATAAATAGGAGCTTAAGTTTATTGATATACGCGAATTTCAACTCTATCGTGTTGTGATAAGGAATGTTTTTGTTCTTGTTTTAAGATATCGGAATAGGTTTCACACCTCATTGACTTTTCAGGTTCATTAATCATTATCTGGATTTATTTTTAGTATCGAAAACAGATACTTAGTTTGAATTTTATACGTCTTGTATAACAAAGTTTGACGACGCTTGTTAAATAACACTATAGGCATTTTCTTAGGGTTTCGTACTCAAGGGTAAAAACAGAACTCTATCACTAAAACCTTCATGTCCGTCCGTCTGTCTCTCTGTCTATCCGTCTTTTCGTCTGTACTAAAACAAATACTAAAACTAAAATATACTTGAAGACATAAGTGGAAAAGCGGTTAACTAACATTAAAAAATACCCCGGATTTATGCGTAAATATAAACCGACTTCCAAAGGAAAAAACAAAAATAATAAATAAGGAACTAAAAAGTAGTAAATAATATTTATTCTTTAGTCATTTCTGTTTCAGAATTCGGTGAGGCATCGGCCTATTTCCGTACATAATCTTCATTATTTTGAAGTGGGTACCAGCTTAGATGTCATGATTTGTCTAAATTTGAATTTTTGACTGGTACCGACCAGACCAGCAGCTTAGACCCTTTCGAAAAAAAAAAAGCATGATGAAATGTAAAAGAATATATCTTAAATTGTAAATTGCACCTAGTAACAATAGACATGACTAACTTTCTACTTAGGAATCACGCGTAAGTCGCCGCAGTGCCTAGCTTGAGGAAAAAAAAGTTGGGCCACCGGCAATCTCGCTTACAGGACGAAACACAGCTCTACGCCGTTTCACGGCAGTTTTCTGTGAGGCCGTCGATGCTATAAAATTTGGCATGGAGCTCGCTGTTATTTTGAATTTACACATGGGGTACATTTTAATCTCGACTAAGCCACGGGTAGCACCGCGGGGCATAACTAGTTTTGAATATAAATCAGTTATTACTTTATTCGTTCTACGTATTATGTTACTATTTGTAAAGTGCTCTACTGCACACCTTAGGCGCCAGCTTGTGCGGCCAACACGTGTCTTGTAAGCGAAACCAACAACGTAGCTCACTGACAAAATGTTGGCGACAAATGTCGGCGGCTAAGGTGTTTAGCGCGCCATAGAACTGACAAATCGTTCTACAAGCTACGGAATAATTATCTTGAATAATTGTGGGTTGATGAATGAAGCCATAGTAGCTATGACGATGATGATGATTGATATAATTTTTGTAGAAGCGTATACTTTGGGTTCTTAAAACCACGCCAAAATCTCTAAATGTGTATCTCTAATGAATAAGGAGTTCCATTAGCACCTTGTGAACCATTGTAGGTATATGTTGGTACAAATTAAGGTGGGTTCTCTCACAAAAACATAATTTTTACCTATGTTGGCACTATTATGGTACGGAACCTAAGCCCATTCGGGATCACTATACAATTGACATATTCCGACGAAATAACGTAGGACCGTCAACTGGCTCCGTATCAATTTCTTAGATGGTAAAGTCTTGCCTCTTGGCTCAGATTATAGCCAACATAAACTTGTTTAACGAGAAAAAGTACTCAAATATTATTCCGCTGTAATTCCTTGTTTATGTTTAATGCCAATCAAGGAGGTAAATATAATAAGAATGTTTGTTCGTCATTGTTCAAATAATTGTATTAAAGTAATAAACAATTTTATCGCACAAGGGATTTTGAACCTTACACGCCGCTTATAGAACTGAAAATATCAAACGCTGTGAATTCGGAAAATACCTTGATGAAAAGCGCGATTTTATTGAAAGGTTTTGCATAAAATACATGTGAATTGAGCGTTAACTTGCACATGCTCGTGTTTATCGAGAAGATATCGGACGTTTATGTAACGATGTTGAATAAACCAGTACTCAAATACTACTGTTTTATTGCAAGAAAAATGCAGCATCCTTATTTGATTAAGCGTGTAATAACTATCAAATGTTTATTTTTTGTGAAATTGTAATAAAAATACAATGGACATTTCGTTAGTTCAATCGTTTTTATGTCGTTGGTTCGATCGTTTTGATTTCGTTGGTTCAATCGTTTTGATTTCGTTAGTTTGCTCGTTTTGATGCCGTTGCCTCAATAGATTTGGTATCATTGATTCAATCATTTTGATGTCGTTGGTTCAATCGTTTTGATTTCGTTGGTTCAATCGTTTTGATGTCGTTGTTTCAATCGTTTTGATTTTGATGTCGTTGGTTTAATAGATTTGATATCGTTGATTCTATCGTTTTGATGTCGTTGATTCGATCGTTTTTTATATAAAATTAGCAGGAAAACAAGTGGATGCTCGTAACATCAGAAGAGCTGTAAGTGCAAAGGGCTTCTAAGGAATATTCTCTATTCTTAAGAGTTTGCATATCATATTTATTGAAGTATGACCAGATAACCGATAGCGATAGATCATTTCAGAGTCTTACGATGTAACATGTACATAAATCTGAAGTACGTAAGTGGTTATAATTATGAAGTTATTCTTAATAATAATATAAAATGGTCTATTTAAATAATAACGCTGGCAGTAGAACATTATAATAGAAATAGTTTTTGTAATTCGCTGTAGCTCGTCATGGTCGGTATCGCCCAGTTCGACATCGTGGTCACTTACTTGCGTGTGCGAGTAGAACATGGAGAAGTTGGACACGATCACGGGCACAGGTAGCGCGATCGTGAGCACGCCGGCGAGAGCGCACAACGCGCCCACGAACATGCCGAGGTACGTCTTGGGCGCCATGTCGCCGTAGCCCACCGTCGTCATGGTCACTATCGCCCACCATAAGCCGAGCGGGATTGACTTGAACTGGTTTTCGGGATTGTCCTGTGAAAGAGGGAGGTGTATAGAGGCTAGCAAAAAAAATGATTATACTTTAAAGTTTGCTTCCTAACTTATCTTAATATATTGAGTGTGTGTGTTAGTCACTAAACTCCACTAGACGATTTAATGATTGTTTTGTAAGCGTTGTTTAATGGTTTAGATACATAAACTAAGACCAGCAGGACATCACTGTGTGGCCTACTAGTCATATATAAATTTTAATATGCAAGTGTAAGTCGAATAATTTCGTGTTGCTTATGTATGGGCAAAATCACAAAAAATGCTCTCACATTACCGCTACTTTCACGACGAAGTTTTTTTAAGAAATGCACAAACCCTATGCTATTCGTGGCCTGTATAGATACAAATAAATGTACCATCGACAAAATTAATTAGTGAACTACTACCTACTTTATAAAACATCGTTTATTGGTAAACAGTAAAGGTCGGATTTTAGGATCAATTTGATTGCCTTCAAGCACATTATGAAAGTGTTAGTCTTCCCCCATGCATAAGGTCCGCAATCTGGCTAGGAATCAACTTCCCTGACAGCACAATAACAAATAAACTAACTACATTTTGTTCCATAACAAAAATGAGATGTGAAGTTAGATTTGAAAACTTGTCGAATGTTGTGATGGATGTTGGAAATATGGATGCAATTTATATTGCATTTCGTTGCAGATGAGATTTTTCATACGAAAACAATATTTTCCGATGCAATTTATTGTATGAATTAGATTTATTGTTATATTATATGTTGATATTCTGCGATTGTGTATGTATTACAGTTTACTAGTTGTTTTCTTTGACTACGTCCGTGTGAATCTTTATAAATTATCCCGTTTTTACAAAATTTTTTGATTACTTCCCGGCTCCTATTAGTCGTAGCGCGTTATCGAGCCTCTACGCTATATAACTAAAAATGAACTAACCAACACGAAAATAAAAATTTAAATTTAGACTAATCATGACATGGTAGCTGGTACCAACTTTGAAATAATGAAGATTGTGTACGGAAATAGGCTGATGCCTCACCGAATTCTGAAACAGGCACTATTAAAGAATACATTTTATTTAATGCTTTTTATTTTCTTTTTTAATATTTTAGTTTTTTCCTTTGGAAGTCGGTTTTAATTTGTTGTTATTCAAAGAAACAAACAGACTCTTAAGCTATATATCATCTAATATATAAAATTCTCGTGTCACTGTTTTCGTTGCCATGCTCCTCCGAAACGGCTTAACCGATTTTTGATGAATTTTTTTTTGCTTATCCGGTATCTATGAGAATCGGCCAACATCTATTTTTCATCCCCCCCTAAATTATTTATATGGCAAAACAACGCCGGGTCAGCTAGTTAGGAATAATATTAAGATTTATCGAAATAAATGTAACAGTATAGGTACAAAATTTTAATTTTAGACTTGCTAAAAACCGAGATAGTTGATTTTAGTCATGAAGGAAAAATATTTTTTGGAACAAAATGATACGAAAAGGTTAAGGTTGAAACATAAAATAATATAAGGAATTATTTTACAACTTAATGATAAGTGTCAGATAGGCTATACGTAACTTTTTTGACAGATTCTCTACACTTTGTCAGATAACCTCAAGCGATCAAGTGCCTTGCAATCAAGTTACGGATAGCCTCTACGATATTTATTAGAAAGTGGCAAAACGGGGCCTTTATCTTATGAAAACCTAACATAAAACTTTAACCCTAAAACGTAAACAAAGACGAATGATTTAATTATATCCAAACATTTGCGGCCGTGTAATGAAGGCAGCATGTAACGGCCGTGTGGCCATGAGCACGAGCGACAGCGGGGGCGCGAGCGGAGGAATTTTACTGAGATTAATATGTAATTCTCGTAATATTGAGCGTTGGATACACCGATGCAATAATCCGTGGCTTGGCCATGAATTCAGCGGCTTAGAAATTAGTTTTGTTTCAAAATTTGTTTGAATTTTTTTTCCCCAGCTTCTGCGTCGTATGTTTTGACATTTTGTGCCGCGCGTGACTGAATTAATTTAAATGACTGAAATTTTGAATGCGATATGATGTTAAAATGTTATACCTTTTGTAATTTTTGGATGGAAATACCTAAGCAAAATAATGTTTATTGAGCTTATGCTCAAAATAAAGGTATACTTAAAATTTTAATGTTGTGTAATGTCTCGTGCATTACAAAAAATGCAAGTGTTAATTTGCGAAGTATTTCACAGCAACCGCAAGAAATAAAAGTCTCAAACAAATTTTCATCATTAAAAAAAAACTTTAAAGACGCCAATCGCTTATACTCAAGCGACCGCTGTATTCGTGGGCACACCGCCGCGAACGAAACTTGCCTTATAAATATTAACGCCTGCAGTCACAGCAATATATGGAAACTGTTTGTCTTAGTTAGGGTAAGGCTTAGTGCACACTGTTGTTTGGAGATTGTAAGTCCACCAATATTATAAATGACCATACCATTATTATAAATAGGAAAGTATGCATGTTTGTCCTACACGCAACCAATCGACTCGATTTGTGGCATACGCTTACGCCGTATGTCCAAGGCAACGCCGTCAACGAAAACGAGAATTTTTCGGCCCGATGAAATGCCACTGTATGACATAAGTGAAAGATTTCATTTTGCTCTACATCACTACAGATCGGCGACGACCTGGACGGTTTTTACTTGCATTTTATAGGTCCAGAATAATCTCGTTGACGGCATGCGGTGGACAAACGACACAGGTTACTTTAGAGTTTAGGTCTTTGGAAACACATCAAGTTCTTTATTTATGATATTTAGGGGGCAAGCGAGCAGACGGGTCACCTGATGGAAAGCAACTGCCGTCGCTCATGGACACTCGTGACATCCGAAGATTCGCAAGTGCGTTGCCAGCCTTTATGAGGGAATAGAGATAGGAGATTAGGGCAGTTGGGCCACCGGTAAACGCACTCACTAAACGAAACACAGCACATCGCCGTTTCACGCCAGTTTTCTGTGAGATAGTAGTATCACTCCGCACGAGCCGGCCCATTCTTAATCAAAAAAACTTTATAGTTTAAAATAAATTAAGACCAACATGCAAACAAACAGACAAACAAATAAACACACATTCCCATTTAATATACTATAAATGGATTAGATTTTATGTTGTTATTTGACAAAGTAATTTTCTTCATCTCCTAATTTTCTTTTGTTTGTTTAATATTTAATTAATTAAAATAACTGTGTAATCAGCTTCCCACTTCTCGTGCCGGTTTACTCGGGCAATCCCGTTTTCCCGAAAGCTCCCGGAAGTCCCGGAAGTCTGTGATATTACGGAATAGGGTCTCAAATTTCTCATAAGATTTAATTTTGTTTTATTCTTGACGTTATACGTAAATATGTTCTTGTATTATATTAATACTAGCTGCTGCCCGCGACTCCGTCCGCGCGGTAACAAAGATGAGAATTGTTATTTTTCTATAACAAAATGCTTATCACACCTACTGACCTAACAGAACCCGCAATAAACTTTTTAAACTCTAATTTGGAAAATTATTTGAGGAGAGTACAATGAGTAGCTGTCGATCGCCGTTGTAGTGCATGACAGGTATCAGAGATGGCGCTGTATGTGTAAAATAATTTTTCCCTGCTTTCCTGCATTTTCTTTAATTTTCCGGGTTTTATTTTACTATAAACCTCACGGAGCCCAAGGCCTTCATAACGAAAGCAAAATCTTCGAAATCGGTTCGTGCGTTTTGGAGTAAGTTCGTCAGGAAGGAAAGCCCGACTTATCTATATATAATGGACTAGTTGGTGCCCGCGACTTCATTGCGCAAAAATTTGTATCTCACGCGGGAACCGTAGATTTTTCTAGGATAAAAAGTATCCTATATATTGCCCAGACCTAATAGCTAATAAATAAAAAAAATATTTAAATCCGTCCAACAGTTCCTGAGGTTAGCGCGTACAAACAAACACAAACTTTTTTTTATTCATATGTGTTTTGTTACTGTTACTTAGCATCCACATTGATTATTTTGTAAAAATATTAAATGTACAGACACTCCAATTTTACTGTTATATTATATGCATAGATTAACGAAATGATAGATGGTTTTATATTCGTTAATCACGCTTTAACAGCGGTACTGAATTGAGGTATAGTTTTTTAAATAGGGATAGGATATTAGCCAATTTTGGATTTAGATATTTTGTTTTTTTAGAGCGTCTTCACAATATCCATTCCGATATCAGTGTCGAGGAATCAGATGTCGAAGGAAATAAAATGTATGAAATATGCACCTCTTTTTTATATTGTTCTAAGTTACTATATTATTAGTAATAAAATAATATCTATGGACGCTTCACACCACGTCAGCCTGGCCACGTGCTAAGTACCCGAGGGACTTGTGTTACGGGTACCAGACAACGGAAATATTTTATTATATGAAACATATATTACACGTCCAAGACCCAGGAGTATTGAAAAACAGTTTATTACATCGGCGGGATCGAACCCACGACTCCTGGCTTAAGCTAACAATGCGCTTACCAACTGAGCCACAGAGGTCTATTCACTTCTTCACTTGTGACTCTCCGGGAACCGAAGCGATATTGCTTAAAATTAATGTATAAAATATAGCCTATCTTACAGTGTTGTAAGGTTTCGGACGAATTTACAGTTTTTTTTTTCTTCGCCCGTGGATCGCCCATGGACAGTGCATGGGTGACGGCAAGTGCGTTCCATCAGGTAGTTTGCCCCATGAATATAAAAAAAAACTGTGAATTCGTCCGATACCCGTCTGCTAGTTTGATCCATAAATATAAAAAAAAAACTGTGAATTCGTCCAATACCGGACAACACTTAATAGGTTATGTTTTATACAATTAATTTTAAGCAATATTGCTTCGGCGCCCGAGACCGATATCGGATAAGCTTATGTGAAAACTCGTAGGGAAAGTGTAAACGGAGCGTCCTCTTGTAAGTA
>JAOTAV010036240.1:0-18928 GCA_026546445.1 Cyclargus thomasi
TGTCACAGTTTTCGTTGCCATACTCCTCCGAAACGGCTTGACCGATTTTGATGAAATTTTTGTGCTTATCCGGTATCTACATATTCTGCAACTCGAAACGAAAAAAAAATGTAGTAATAATAGAGATGTCGACAATGTCAAAAATTCGCTAATTTTTAAATAAAATTAAGATATAATGATAAAAAAAGTATCTCGCAAATTTCCGCAGAATAATTTTTATATATTTTTTGTAATACGCCTTCAAAGTTGTGCAGGCAAGTCAAATTAACTAAGTCAATAACAAAAAGTCAATAAAAATGTTAACTATTTGTAAAGCTAGACACATAACCTATACAATGAAGTAATGTTATAAAATATTAGTTATCTGCTTTATGAACCAGTTTTCAATTATATTACACGTTTCAACTCTTAAGTATATACTTAATTCGATAAGATTTAGTGTTAAACTTTCAGGCCTTTTCATTCTACATAATCTAATCGATGTCACTTTTAATCCTGATAAGTTACTTAATTGTTATTACTGTTAATATTATCATAGCATTTATCTTTTTCTTAATTAAGTAAGCCTGTTTTTAATTATTCATTATCATTTCAGCCATCATTATCTACTTCTCTCTGCTGGCTGCTTTCTTCTGGCTCAATGTCATGAGCTTTGACATCTGGTGGACGTTCAGGTAATTATTTGAGTTTTATGAGCAGAAAAAAAAATTACTGCTCAAAATAAGTAAAATAGTATTTAGTACAATGTAACAATGATGACAAATGATGACTACATGCCACATACTCGTACATCTTGACGAACATAACTCGTATTAACACTACTCAATTCAGTTTTAACAAAATTAATCTCGAGTACAAAAGCGACCATAGTAGTTTGAAATTTGAATGCTAGATTTTTTTAGGAAGCGCTAAAAAATAGGACTTATTGAAATCTAAAATCATCTATAATAACTACACTTATATTATTAAGGCGAAAGTGTGTCTGTCTATGTGTTACTTCTACACGCCTTATTTCTTATCCCTTTCCAAAAAATCCGGGAAAAGACAAATTTTCATCCCGAAGTCAAGCCTACTGAGACTTTGAAAGCGAATGTTTTAGACGAATCGGATGATTCGGCGCGGGTAAGTGTGCGAGATTCCATGACATTTCATACATCGAATTCTATAAAATTCGTTTCGATCGGAACGTTAGGCTCATTCAGTTACGATAAATGTGTTCTCACCATTTTATTAAATTTTCCAGTGGCAATCGTGGAATGACAACGGAGAAGATGTCGATTCGACGGAGATTCTGCGTGTACACGATCTACGCCTTCAGTATGCCGACCATTTTGACTATATTGATGATAACTCTGGAGTTTTCTGGACTGCCGCCCAACCCCTTCCTGCCGTTACTGAGGCATCAAGGATGTTTTCTGTATGGTAAGTTGTAACTTACTATGTCTGTCTGTATTTCTGTCTTTTATCTCTTCAGGTCCAGACCGCTTAAACTATTTTTCTGTTTGGTATGGAGATACTTTGAGTATTGACAAAAGATAAAGAATACTTTTGATCGAAACGAATTTTGGCGCAACAGAGTTGTGGGCATTATCAAGAATGGCTACAAAGTTGTAAAATTTTAACATTTTATACCGTTCAAAACTTTTTGGGTTTGCATCAAGTGAATTTAAATCAATAAAATTAAAGTTTACTGTCTAGTAAAGTTACTAGACATTTTCTGGTGTGAATTAACACCAGAAAATGACTAGAAAGAAGATTTTGTAAGGAATAATGATATTATTTGACGAGTTCATAACGTTGCATAAATTTTAAATTAACTTATAATTTTCAGGAAAAAGTAGATTGCTGTACCTATACCTTCCGATGGTGATGATCTGTGTTGCCAACATGATATTTTTCATTTTGACTGCGAAGAAGATTACTGAAATCAAGAAAGAAACTTCTGTTCTCAAGTCCAAAGAGAGTGCGACAACTGTGAACCAAAGTAAAGAAAGGCAAAGGTGAGTAAAATGTATTTGTTTATTTTAAATAACCATGATTGTCTAAACTAGGTTAGTAAGTTGAAAATAACTTCGAGTTTTTTTGGGTTCACTAAGATCTCAACGTCTGTCCGTCTGTCTATCTATCTGTCTCCAGGCTGTATCTCAAAGACATTAATAATTAGAGAGTTAAAATTTTCACAGAATATGTATTTATTTTGTCGCCATAATAAAAAATACTAAAAACAAAATTTTTAAATATTTATGGGTGCCTATAGTGCAACAATTATGTTTTTTGCAATTTCCTTCCTTTATGGTAGATCGACAAAATTCGATACGCTAGTTATCGGCAGCTCAGCCTAGCGCGAGCGGTCCAAAACGCTGGCTTGAGTTCGAAGGGGCGTGAGTTCAAATCTCATCGCCTGTTTTAAAATTTTATAAATAAGTTTTCTCAATTTTTTGTTGTACTGGTACGAACCCCTTAATGCGCGAGTCCAACTCGCACCTTGCCAGTTTTTTATTTTCGCTTTAACCCTTGACTAACTAGTTGCCTGTTTTTTAAAATAATAATATAAACTCTTCAAATCTTATTTACATGGAAGTTTATATAATTAATACAATATTTTTGTATGTTTCCGTTACCTAAAGTTCTAGTAAATTAAAGTAAAACAAAGAAACCCAGTATCTTTTTTCTAAATGATTGTTCAAGTATTTTGTACCTTTGTCGTAATAAACCATTGACAATTATTTCATCCATATCCAGTAGTTGCAAATTATATTACAGACTGCTGCTGTACGTGAAATTGTTCGTCATAATGGGGATCAACTGGCTCCTAGAGGTCTTCAGTGCTTTGTATCCGGACGCTACATATATCTGGCATATTACTGACGCCTACAACGTCCTCATTGGTCTTAACATCTTCATCATATTCGTTTGCAAGAAAAAGATATTCTACTTATTGAAGAAAAGGTAATATTTTACTTTATTCATTATTATTTTCGATTCTGTAAAGTGACTGTCTAGTTTCTGTGATAAATTATTTATAATCAAATAAACCATTTAATTTTTCAATACTTTGGATTGGTTGTTTTCGTTAAGGTCTCGATAAAATGATATGATCTCAGAAACAAGACTATTTATTGCTAACGTTGTGGTCCAATTGTAGAATGTGTATGTTTTTAATTCTTTGTCATTTGTGTTTTAATTGATCACGAACGTACGTAAACTAAGCACAAAGTTATTTTAAAATTAATTTATGTATTAACTTTCATATTGACGTGAAACACATTTTGTTCATTAGGAGCATAAGCAATAATTCAATTCCTGATTCAATTGCAAATCAATATTAAATCTCCTACTGGCTTAATTTTTTCGAGTAAAATATTGAATTACCGAAAGTAATACGATTTACAATCCGAAATTCAGGGTAAAGGATCTATTCAATCCTCAAAAGGATGAAGTTGAAAATATGTCTCGAAGTGTATCCAACAATAGACTCAGTCTCGCAACATGCAAACACAGAGAGAGCAACGAAACTATAAGAACTTTTTGCAATGATAATGGAAGTGCAAAAGTAGCCACGACTAACGTGTAATAAGTCAGAAAAGAATAAAGAATATGGTAGTTTTAAGTAAATACAAATAAGAAACATTCCACAACCTGATGAGACGTAATAGAAGAGTAATATAAAAATGATGAAGAAACATTAACTATAAACGAAGCCTAAGATACAGAGACTGCAATAAGAAAACAGAGTAAGAAATAATTTAAAACAAAACTGTTGGAGATAATGAAGAAGAAAATGAATTACTGAATGATGAAAATGTTAGAGAGAAGTAAATTTGAATCAGGTGTGTTTACGGTTTAGCTGCATTTTGTGTAAAATAACAACAGTGGATCTAAACTAATAAGGGTTAAAATGGACGCACTGGTTCGGTTTGGTACTTAGAGCATGAACGTAGAAGTAAAACATTATGCACTTTCCTAACAGTATTGTAGAGTAATGCCAGCCGCATGTCAAGTAGTTTGATCCTTTAGTAATATGTGAGATGTGTTTAAAAACTCCTGATAATGAAATTGCAAATGAAAAGGTTTTTATGCGATCAAATTACTTTGTGGTAACTTTAACTCATGTTTGCTTTGCGTGTTTAAGTCTTTATCTCTTTTTGTTTAATTAATATTATAGATTTAGTAGAACTTATATTTCATACATAGTTTGAACTTACATTTAATGTTTCGTTTATTTGGATATTTATCCAAGCTTACTCTGTAATATCAAATTTTTCAATGCCCTAGCTTTTTAATTGGAATTTTGTCAGACAGTTAAATCCCAAGTCATACAGTTAAATCTGTCATCAGATTATTAAAAAGAAATAACCGAAATATTTGAAATATATTTTGCAAATTGCTTTTATTACTGTGGTTAAATATATTTTGTGACATAACATTGTTTAAATGTAATAATAAATAAATTATGATGTATTTTGTTTACGTAATCATAAATGTATAATATATGATAGTCCATCGGCAAGCAAGGTCATCACATCACAAAAACCCTACTTCCCAAAAAGGAGGGTGTATTTGTTATGTAAAACCTCTTTTGCTAATGGACAGTATCTCCAATGATATTAAATACTATTAATTTTCATTTTTTAAGTTTTCCCCATTTTTATGATACAAGTTTTGTTTCAAATAATACAAGATAGTTCAGCAACTTTATCGTTAAAGATTCTACTGTTCCTCTTCCATACCATTTTAAACATCTACTTCTTAACTTAAAACTAAATAGTACACTTAACTTTTACTTTTTTTTCAAACTGAAATAATCATGATAAATATATAATTTTTCAGATACAAGCAGATGCGAGATGGCGCAAACATATCGCGGAGTCAGACAGTCTGCTCCAGGACTTTATCCACAACCCGAGATGAGATCGCGCTGAAGACCAAGACGGAGTCTGTCCAGGACAAAAGCGCTTAGGGGGACCAAACTAAAGTTTGAGCCTCTAACAAAGAACCTCTTTATCTCTTTTCTATAAAATCCAATCAAATGTATAAATTTCATAAGTGGATACAGGCTTAAGTTTATATTATTACCAGCCAATAGTATAGCTTTATTAGGGCTCGCGAAGATTTTGAAGCCGGTATAAATATTCCTTTTCAAAATATTTTTTTCAGATCTGGATACCTTTTTCTTGTAGTCTACCATTACAATAACACATCTCAACTTATAGATGGCGTTAGTCGTCATTCCATAGCAAATCTTATTATTAAAATTTATAATTTTAGAACCATTTTACATTAACAAAATCTAAATCAAGATACTAAAGCCTAAGCCTTATATTATGGTCCAAAATGTACAACAAAGATATACTGCCATGGCCAGTGTGATGGTAAAGAGTTGCTTTGCTCCCTCAATTGTCGAATGATAATAATGTAAATTCTGTAAAAAAAACTAAACTAGGTGCTCTGGATTAGCATTATGACTATAAAAATGCAAATTTTAAGACCAAAATCAGAGTAAATAAAATTGAACCAGTAGTTTATGTTTATAGAAACGAACCGCACGCCGCTTTCATGTGTACGCCGAAGGCCGTAGCATGCATTGCTCTACGCACACAAAGTCGTAAGCCTCAGTTGCACTTGCTCGTTGTTATCACGCGGACGCTTAGATTTGTTAATGTGTGTGTGCGGCGGCGCGTAGATACTAATGTGCAGACAATACATGCAAGCTGCGCCCGGTTCGATCCTATTTAGATGACCTTAGTTCCATATAGGTAGTCCGCCAAAAACTGCTTATTCTTTTTATTTTGATTTCTCTACGCTTAGGCATGATAGTAGGGAGTCAGATCCTGACTGTCAAAAAATTCCACAATTCTACGATTTCCACCATGGCCAACGTAACCTTCATGTAGAAAGAGATACTTAATTATTACCCATTGGTCATACTATGCGAATTGGACACTATGCACCTATGCAATGTAGGAACAAAAACAAAATAAGTAAATACAGTATAGTGCCATACGAATATTAGGTCTTCTAGCTGTAAGATCGTAATGTAGGGTATTTTTTTGTATTAATTTAATGATTTATAAACTAAAAACAATATTCCTCAAATACTTAGAAAGCTAGTTAAGTATACGTGTTCGTTGTAATGTAAAGCTTTTGCGTTTATTTTCTATTTATAAGAAAGGTACACAAGTTTGCATAAAATCATATACTGAAGTTTAGAAATAATTAAGAGACATCAATGCATTTTTTCGTGTTTTAATATTATGTTCTTTTTTAAGTTAATTTTTGTACGCTAACGTCACATCCTCAAACCGTCAATAATTGATCTATGGCGTCAGCCGAAAGTACCGTTAAAGTGTTTTTGAAAACAAAAATTATATTATAAAAATTTAAATACTTCGAAAATAATGACAAGCGTATTTGTCGATAGCGACTACGTAAATTTTTTGTATGGCAATTTTGGTTTCGAGAGACCGCTAGAGGCGCTGAAAAATTTTTCCATTATAAAAGTTTACTTAGACACTACTGGGTATCGAAAACCACCACGAGTACTGAAGTCAATATTATTTATTATAATTTTTAATAAATCAATAGCGCTACAAATATAATTAATATATAATACAATGACAAATTATTAAAAAAATGTTATGAGTAAGAAACCTAGTTAACTATATCATTTGTGAAAAAATTGGCATCTCCTAGAAGTTAGAACGTACTGATTAGAACAATTACACAACAGGGGGGTTAGCCAAGATCTTTTGCTTCTTTGTAGAATCGCCAAACAAAATGTATGGAAATGACATATGCGTTCGTTACGCCTAATATCATTGGAAATGACATATGCGTTCGTTACGCCTAATATCATTGGAAATGACATTCACGATGTAATAAAGTCGACGTAGGACTCTCACTATACAAGGTGTACCAAAAGTATGTTATAAAACTTTATGGTGTGTATGTGTCCCTTGTATAGAGCTCACCGCGAAAGTGGCAACACTGCAAGCGAAAATTTTTTTGCGATTAGTATGGCTAAACCTATGTCGCAGGGGCGCTTGGCCCTACAAATAACAAATTTGTTTTTTTTATAAGAGACACATACAAACCCAAAATATTATCACTTAATTTTGTTACACCTTTGCGTCTATAGAGTAGGCCTGGCTTAAAATGCTTTTACTGATTATAAGATACGTAACCAGTCAAGTTTATATAACTAAAGGTTAATGTATCGGTCGTGCTATTTATGCCTAAATTTGCACTGAAATCATCGTTTTAAGCGTGTAAATATAAGCTTGGTCGACTGTATAGACACAAAGCTGAGAATGATCGTCCGACTCTTTTTACGTCAATGCAACCAATGATATGATCTAATTTATGTGTGTGGTTATTCAAACACTAACTCCCATAATCATAAAAATTTTTAAACAGTGTCAACTTATCAAGATTTGCTGTCCCTTTCTGTCGTGTGTTTCAATATTCCAGAAAAGGTCTGCGAATCTTCATTAGTTAACACTGTTTAAATACTTGCATTAATGAGGGGGTTAATAAGTATATTAAAGTTGGTTGTGGTAAAGGCGAATCATACTTGGTTGGTTAAAAAATGATTCAGTATAATAAATGTCATTAATTAGTGATGTCAGTAATAAATTTTATGTCATCCATGATAACTAACGAATCTGTCAAGTTTAAATTTTCGTATGATTTTCAAATATGTTTCTAATGTCTTGCGTCATGCGCGTAGCATTCGTGTCCGTTTTGTAAATGTATACATAACACTGCCAATAGAAATAAGGCTTTAAGTGTAAAACGATATACGAAGCCTATGACATAACCTCAATTCAAGAGTTATAATATCTCTCTCGACTCGTTTTATTTCAGGTTTTACAGAACTAGCTAAAAAATCGCTTATAATACTCGCTGTCCCTTTTCGTAAATTGCAGTGTTGAATTCCATAAAAAAACATATTGCTAGGCTCAGGAACATTAGATTTATTAATTATAATATATTGATCTCACTAAGTCATTTATGTATTAAAATAATTTAAGTGTTGTTAGGATAAGTGTAATGGAACTAGTAACAATGAATTAGAAATGGTATGAAAAATTTTCCCAAGACATTGACGTAAAAATAAAAATCGGATGGAGTCCCTGACCTCTATATGTATAAATATACTGGACTGACGATAAGCCTAGCCATGGTAAGGCGATATTATTTGCGCCATTATGGCGCTGATGGCAGTGGTGGGCAAAAAAGGAACTAATGATAGAGATGAGGCAATAAACCGGAATATATCGATAGAAATGTTTAATACAGCTCAATTAATATATTCTGATACGATTGTAGACGTAGAAAACTAGGTAAGGTTTCTATAGAAAATAATATTTTATTTTTAATATTTTACCAGTATTTGCTACTTACCTTCACAAAGTTATATCACTTGTGTCACAGATATCGATATAAGTTTTTCTCGATAGAAATCTTTCAGCACTATTGAATGACATTGTTTTCATTTAAGATTTGCGAATTACGTCAGATTTAGTTCTTTTCCCGACCAGGCGGGCGCTTCAAATTGTCTCAGTAATGAGCTGTCTTTTCAAAGGGTATCGTCATTCGTCAGTCGTGCGTATTGACATAATAGAGATCAGTGGATGGAGTACTTTATGAAATAGTCCCATTATAGTAAACGCACCTCTATCAGAACCGAAAAAGGCAAAGGAAACGAATTTTAGAATTCTATATATGAAATGTCATATCTTACAATTCGTCCGAATCGTATTCAAAGGGCTTGATTTCGATACACTTTTTTCTGTGCTGACTGTGCGTTTACCGTTATCTATAAAGATTCGTTCATCCTTACAAAGTACCGTATTATTGTTATTAGCTCTGCAACAAGTATGATATTATGCATGTTTTAATGTTAGAGCAAATGTATGTTAACACAATACACATAATTGTGTAGTTTATTGTATTTCTCAAAAATGTCTATAGTTGTTATAAAAGTATGTTCTTTTAAAATATAATGTATTCAGAAATAATGCGTTGTTTTGCTCTTGTTTGCTTACTTTTCATAACAAATATATTAAAGTTGATCGTGTCTTCAATATGATTTTTCTCCTTATAATTTACACTTGTTTTTGTAATTAGTAAATCCCGAGCATTTGTTCCAATTCTATAATCCAAGGAAGCAATTAATCGAAATAAAAAGTATCCAATGTTCTAAGTCAATCAGGGGGGTAATTACGACCTCTTATTTCCAGACAGTTAACGCTATAACTAACTTTCACACATTTTGGTATTATGATGAAACTTATTCGACGAATAGAAAAATGTTCTGAGTAAATAAAATAATTTTAAAAAAAGTCTCTCCAACCGCATACAGTTAATTATATGACGTATCACTAAAATGAAACTTCCGGAAATCATAATAATTACAATTTTATCGTAAGCTTAGTAATTACGAAGTATTTTCTGATATTGACATTATGAATTTAATTAGCATTTAACATAATTATTAAACTAAACACAAAGATTACATTTTGATGTTAGTGTGCTACAATAATAAGAGTTAAGTATTTGATGGTGTAACTTGAATGCAATTGGTTTGACCGCTAGTTCGTAAACTTGCTGGGACTTAGCTGGGAATGACCTGTTTTACTAAAACTTAAAATAACTTTATTAGAATATTCAGTTGTAGAAACATACCCAATTATGTTCTTAGAACTGATCAAACAAACATTTTCATTAAAAAATAAAAAAAAGGATTAAATACAATGAACCAATTTCAATGAAATTTTGTAAAAAGTTACTTTAAGCCCTAAAAAAGGACAGAAGATACTATTTAACTTCATAAAAAGGTACAGTTCTAACACAATAAACCAATTGAGCATTGTCTTTTAATTAACTTTGTATTATTAACAATAACAAAATAAAATAACAAGTTTCTAAATTTCAGGGTTATGTTAAGAGGCAAGCAATATATGCATGTATGACATGCTGTTCTGGAGCTAAAGAGGATCCAGCAAAAAGAGCTGGAGTATGCCTTGCATGCAGCCTTACTTGCCATGAAAATCATGAACTTATAGAACTGTACACAAAAAGAAATTTTCGATGTGACTGTGGAAATCCTAAGTTCAACTCTAACCCCTGTCAATATACATCAGCTAAACCTGATGTAAATGAAAATAATGAATATAACCAGAATTTTAGTGGATTATATTGTGTTTGTCACCGTCCTTACCCTGATCCAGAGTCCACTATTGAAGATGAAATGATTCAGTGTGTTATTTGTGAAGATTGGCTTCATGCAAATCATTTAGAAACAACTGTACCTTCAAATGACCAGTATTCTGAAATGATTTGCAAAGGTTGCATGGAAAAAAATTCATTCCTCCATGATTACAGCAGCCTCGCAGTAAATGTTGAAACTGATGTTGATGTAGTTATTGATACTCCAAGAATAACTCATATCAATGGAGACCATAAAGATGATAATAATTCGTCTAAAAATCCACAATCCAAGTCTTCCGAAAATTTCAATGATAATATAAATGTAGAATCTAATTTGGAAAAAGAAGAACAAACTTCTGATACTACAAAAGAAAAGACCCAACTTGAGAATGAACACATGGAAGAAGATAGATTATTAGCTGATCCTGAAGAAGAAAATAAATTGAAAAATAATGGAATGGACGGAGATCACTCAGGGAAAGACATTAAAAATATTGATGCAACTGAAAATATTAATAAAGGTGAAGATCAAGTTCTATGTACTAATAAAAAGGAAGATAAACACACAGATGAAGCCGGAAGCCCTGATGTTAAAGAAAATGATATTGTTGACAATACTAATCCTACTTTAAATGAAAACGAAAATAATGAAACAGGTACTGAAGATACTAAAGGAGCAGAAGTTGATCAAACTTCAGACAAAACAGAAGAAGAAAAATTAACAATGGATAGTAATATAGACACTCCAATAAAAAATACAGGAGATCTGGAAGCAGCTATTGAAAATACCAATGATGTAGAAGATGTAAAGACGGATCCAAACCTTGTAAATAAAAATACCACAGAAACAGAAAATAAAAGTGAAGACACCAACAAATCTGAGAATAAGAGAAAACTTTCCACTGAAGACAACAATGTTGTTGATTCAGCTGTTGCTGGAAAACGAGTTAAATTAGACTCTACTTGCATAAGGCCAAAAAATGTTAAAAAAATTTATGAAGGAGCTACTTTTTGGCCATCTGATTTTAGGCAAAAACTATGCACTTGCAATCAATGTATAACTATGTATAAAGATTTGTCAGTACTGTTTTTAACTGATTTTGATGATACAGTTACTGCCTATGAAAGTTTAGGCGAGGAAAAAGAGAGAATTGAAGGTAAACCTGCAACACAGTATGAAAAAGGTTTACAAGCTCTCTCATCATTAGATAGAGTTCAACAAATAAATGCATTGACAGAGTATAATAAAATGAAAGATAAACTTTTAGATTTTCTCAAAACCTTTAAAGATCGAAAGGAAGTAGTAAAAGAAGAAGACATAAAAGAGTTTTTTGCAGGTATGAAGCCTAAACGTGAACCTGATGGTGTTTATTTTTGCAGATAATTTGTTTAGCGTTCAGTCACTTCTATGTTACGATAAATACAGTAAACATTATATTATAAATGTTTGTGTGTTAGTATAAGGCTGTCATTCCTAATAAGTCTTTTTAACAATATTGATATTATAAGTCATTCATTTAACTTAACTTTTTTTTAACTTATCCCTCGCTAATTTTAATAGCAAATAGCCTTGTTCCTTTGGCATAATATGATAAATTAGAAACTGGATGATGATTAGTATAGGGCAAGAAATTTGGTAGCTGAGACATAATAGACACCTTTCAATATGCAAGTGATGCAATAGTCAAAAAAAACCTAAAGCGGCAAACTGGTGCAGACATGATCATTCTTTAACAGGAAACTCGTAAACATGTTTGAATTTCCTGTTGAAGAACGATCACTTCTGCACCAGTGTTTGCCGCTTTAGGTTTTTTTAGGCTATTGCATCACATATTAACCCATCCAAATTTATTGTTGTAGATAAAAAATTTATAAACTTTTGCATCACTTTGGTTCTGCAGTGATTTGCACCAGTGGGAGTTGAAATAAATGATATTATTTTAAATGAAATATTAATCATTATAATTATATTACAAGCAAAATAACTTCTAATATGGAATATAGTATTATAAGGGGCAAAATTAAAAGTACAAAGTAATATTATTAAGTTTTATTATTATTTAAAGTATAATCACAATCATGCATAGAGAATATCATAGTGGCCTGGCCGATACAACAGATTAACTAGTGGCTTGGAACCTTCAGGGAAGTCATGTGCTATTACCTAAAAAAATGAAAACATTTATTAAGTACCAGCAGTCCTAATAAAAAATAAAGAACCATTCATCATTGTTGTGGCAGATACTAGTAATTATTATTAAGCAATTTCTAGGTATTGGGTGTGTTAAAAATCTTACAGAAACCTAATAGTGAATATTCATGCTAATAATGTAAATGTAAAAGTTTATGTTACTTCTTCATGCTTATATGGCTGGACTAATTTTGATAAAATTTGGTATGGAGCTCTAGCTTGCATTCTGAATTAACACAAGCTACTTATTACATGGATAGTGCTGCATGGCATACACTAGTAAAAAAATAATTTATAGTATTACCTGACTACCTTCTCCACGATCCATATATTCAACTCGAACTCCCATTTTAAGAGCATTACTTAGAGCTATGATATGAATATGATCGGATTCCTTATACATTGGTTCTACCTCCTGAAAGATTTTGAAAAAATTAACACTGCTATTGCTATGCTATTTAGGAATTAAATAAAAATGAATGTATGTTTTTTTCTATGGATGTTAGCCACTAACTTCCATAGAAATATGCGTTTTTATAGAGGTACTGTATATTGTATTCAACAATAAGAATAACAAACCTGTCTACAGAAATCAGTGACTGATCTAGGTCCTTCTATGAAGTTTTGATAGAAGTCATGCTGAGTCTGTAACTGGCCAGAAGTTATCAAACGAAGATAGACCACAATATAGTCAGAATACCCTTGTTTATTAAATTTATCATGAAGTTCCTCTCTTATGGGGTCTATTACTTCTGGTGCACCACCTGAATTTTCACCAACTCTCTGCACCACTTCCATAAACTGAAAATAGAATATTTCAGTTAATATTTCTTTAAATGGAGAATGTTCTGGACAAGTTTAACAAAAGAAAAATGTATACTCTTACTGTCTCATAAAAGTCTTCAACGGTAAATTGAGAAAATCCTAAAGCAACAAGGACTTCCTTCGAATCTTTAGCGATCTCATGAAATTTATCGTATTCTTTTTTATCAGTGAGCAAATACTCTAAATAAGCGTAAGAAAATGCACGAAAAAAACAATTTCCATCAGGACGTGTTCTTCGAATATTTTTATACTTTGAGGTTAGATCCTTTATTTTAAGAAGATACACCGGATCTTCGTTGTATTCTTTTTCTAGAGAAGATAGCTCTTCAAGTCCTCCAACAAGTGGTATAGACTCTGAAATCTAAAAACAAACAAAACATCAAGTCACTTTTATACACAACGGTAATTTGTAGGTTTTTCCAGGGGTTTTTTATATCCATTTACCTCTTTTTCAATTTCCCGTTGCTGTTTCATAATTAACTCATCTTGATTTATTGAATTATCTCGTATATTACCGGTACAACCGCTGCTGCTCGATGCATCGTCCGCCATTTTTTACTTTTTATTTTTTTTTGCAATTTTTGTCACGATTTGCACGACGCTTGAGAGCTGTCAACTTCGTAAATATTTTTTTATAACAAAAAAAGGCACCGGCCACTGAATTGGCCATTATAAAGGCTCACGTTGCTAGTCGAACGTTAAACTGATTACCTAATATATTTTAGTCGTCCGATAACATTTATTGACAATTTGACTAGATTTTATCAACAAAATTGTCTCCCGATTTCCATAAAACAAAATTAAAAGCAAAATGTCCAAAAATAAAACCTCAACTTAACATTTCAGCCTATTTTGAGAAAGGTTATTTAAAGTCCTTCATTTCGATACGCTAATCGACCTATATGGGCGGAAAAGAGTTGTTGGAACCTCACAATTTATGGCGGCTGTATACTCTCCTCGAGACACAGGGAGCAGTCAGGGAGACATCCTAAGTGCGAGAGTGTAAATGGGTGCACTCGTCCCATTTCGCCTGTCAATCTCGGGCGAGAGTAGGCTTGCCAACAATCCCGAACTTTCCGGAACATTCCCATTTTCAATTTTGGAACGTCCCGCTATGACCCCTTGCGGAATGCCTTTTGTACCAAAAATCAATGGCTATACTTTTGCATTTATAATTTCATATTAACATTATAAATTAATGCAAAGGTGAGTCTGTCTGTTTGTCTGCCTGTCTGATAGATGTTCACGCCAAAACTGCTGAATCGATTTTAATAAAATTTTGAATGGAGACAGATATACTTCGAAGTATCCCGGGAAAGGACTCTCGGCAAAGGATTATAGTGTATCATCAACTGAGTTGCTATTTGCGAGCGTTATCTAGTGCTGTGAAGTACTGACAGCTGGGAAGTCCGGGAAATAGCCGAAATACCTTTTTTGGGGTTGATAACCGGTAGCCTAGGCGGTAGGCAGAAAGCTCTCGGCGAAAGTATATGCATCCACCATTTGAATTCAAAATCCGCAATTACGATTTTTCATTTTTTAATGTACCCAGTGGCGCTTGTGCTTTCAAGACGAAGATAATGACAGCTCATACGTTAAATTCTATAGTGTCGTCCCTAGGCTGTAGTAGGGAGGAGGGATGTCGCGGAAAGCATGTAGCAGACTCTCGCTGCTCCAGGACAGAAGTTGGAACACGGACGAGTTTTAGTGGATAGAGCTGCGGCCACTCTACCATCTCACCGGCCGCAGCGAGTCCCACATACTCCGGTGATAGACCCCAACATTGCCGGGGATGCATAAGCGCATTTCCCGTCCTTAAAAAAAAGAGTGTAGTAGGGAACATAGACATCTACATACATTCGAAAAGCACAACCCTCATTTGCACAACCCTCAATGCCATGTATGTCCCTTGTGTACTTTAGAGTGGGGGGTCGTAATTCGTAAAGCTTCTGGAGAGAAGTTGCTAATAGCTTGAGGTCCAGAGAACTAATTTTTTTTTAATACTTGCACTGTTTCCACTATATTTTACTGTACAGGTTTTTGTCAGTTGTGCATAAAATGTATGGGTAGTAACTGTCGCGACTCGCGAATCATGTAAAGTTTGTAAATATGTAAATAAAAGGTATTTAATAATAATTGAGTATAACCAATCAAAGGGAATGGTTTTATTTATCATCCTCACCCTTTTCGTAGTGCATGCTGCAGCGGTAACCCCTGCATCTATACCAGCTATCTATATTCAATATAGATAGATGGTATACACCTCTGTGGCTCAGTTAGTAAGCGCGTTGGCAGCTTAAGCGGGGTTCGAATCCCGCCGACAGAGCAAAAAGTTTTTCAATGTTCCTGGGTCTTAGATGTGTATTAAATATGTGTATAGTATAAAAGTATTAAATATATTTCCGTTGTCTGGTACCTGTAACACAAGTCCATCGGGTACTTAGCACGGGGCCAGACTGACGTGGTTGAAGCTTCCTTAAATATTATATTAAAAAAAAAATAACCTTCAAGGCGGATCTCTGCGACTTTACGGATTTACATTCCACTTTATTCGATACTAGTTGGTGCCCGCATTCGTAACGCCAAAATATGACGCGGGAATTGTACATTCTCCCGGGATAAAAAGTATCCTATATGTTGCCTACACTTAATAGGTATTTAAATAAAATAAATGTTAAAATCCAACCAATAGTTCCGAAGATTAGCTCTTACAAACGAACCAACGGAAAACTTTTTTTCATCAAATTGTCTGTGGGGCTACAAGAGCTCGAGACCCTAAGTCCTTATCCAATATCTCTTATTTATTTTTTAATATTTAATAGCTTTAGGTAATGCGAATTAATTGTCCCTGTCGCTTTTCGTACTAATTTAATACAAATATCAGATTTATATTTAAAATTTAACCTTCAGTGGCGGGAGTAGCATGGGTATGGGCCGCCTGGGGCGCTACGTCACTAACACGCCACTGATAACGTTACGCCACTGTATAATCGTATTAAATAGAGACAAAATAAAAGTTAATTAATCAGCAAACATGTCTTCAATTTTCTTTTGGACTTCCTTTTCAGTTTCGGAGTTCAATTTTTCTGGCAGCATTTTTACTGCTTCCATGTCTATATCAGAAGATTCGTCAATATTTGTAGCTTGTCCTTTAGCCTACAACAAATAGAAACGATCTTTTTATTTCATTGAAAATTTTTATAATTTTTTTATTAAGCTTTTCAAACATATATATGTACAATCAGGGAAATTGAAACAAAAGCCATTTGATGATTTCAGATCAAGTGCATTGCTTGAGTTAAGTCAAATCCAGACAAAAGGGGACCTAAAAGGTCCAAATAGCAATATTGCAAAAGAATTGCTCTAAAATTCGTTTTTGTAGTTTTTTTTTTTAAATTAAATAGTTTTGATAAAAAAGTTACTTCAAAACAATTTTAAATTAATTGTGAAAACACTGTTTTGCAAAATTAGTAGTTATTTACAAGAAAAATGACAAAATGAATTGCTGTTAGCAATATTATGAAGTGATCCTTTTAGGGTGGCTGATCTCAAACTACATGGAATTGACATATTCTGACAAAATGACATAGGTCCGTCAACTGGCTGTGCTTCAATTTCCCTTGTGGTACATACAACCATTTAGAAAAAAATTGAATGGACCTTTATTACCTTCTCAACTTGTATTTCTAGCTGCATTATAGCTCTCTCAAGCCTGTAATTGTCAGACACAAGCTGGGCCCAGCGGCGACGAAGTGCTCTTAATCTTGCACCACTAGCAGTCTGTGATCTCTTCCTTTCCCAATTTACTGCTGCTATTTGTTTTCTAAAAGTAAACAAAATAAAATAATTTATGTATACAGTAGAAGAATATTTAATGGCCATTGAGGAAAATATTTATAATATATGAGAAGTGTTGGAATAAAACAAATCATATGTTACTCTTTTTTTGATACCAATTGGTTCTTCTCATATATGTATATCTAAAATTAATGCAACCTAGTTAAAAGTTAAAAAGTCCTTTAAAAATTTGTTTGTGAAATAGCTGAGACATAAACCAATATTCACATAAATAATTGTATAAAATATTCATGGCAGTTTGATCTACATTATATTGGAAAAGAAAATGTCTCAGAACTAGGCTTGAACATTTTTGTTTTTTATAAATTGATGCAATTTTGCTTTGCCAATCATCAACCTACTCAGCCATTTTACAGAAACTTTTGAATATATTAATTTTATTTATACAGCCATTTGAAATCAGATGAATCCAATTGGTCTGATCAACATACAGTATATCAACTTTTTTTCTTCACTTATGTATTCATATTAAAATAAGAATTATTTAGAAACCTGAATACAGTATTCTGTATTCAAGTTTCAAAATAATTCTTACCCTAGCACCAATAAATTAAGTATTTTTGTTTAACTACAATTTAAAAAGCCATAATTTTATAGCAATATTTTTTAATTATTTAATAAAATACATGTTTTTGTTATGATGCTTTTACATACCGTAACTGTGAATGAACATTTTGTGATCTAGTCACTAGTGCTTGTAATACATTGAGGTAAGATCTCCATGCTTCAGTGCTGTATTGGAGCTGAAGTTCCAAATTCAATACTCTAGTTGCTTGATGTGATAATTGAGCATGGGAATTGTCAACTGCTTCGGCCCAAGCTGCTGGTTCACCTAGTCGCCCTGCTGGCGGAGGTGGTAATTCATATCTAAAATGTTAAAATGTATATAGGTACTTATTTTTGAATAATATAGGTGGAAGTTTTACAAAGCAGCATTTATATTATAAGCAAAGAGTAACCTTTTCATTGACAATGGCTCCATAGGCAAACGTTGTTGCACACGCTCCATTTCTCGTTGAAGAGCTGGTGTCTCAAATGCAGTACTTGGTTCTGGCCCAGCATTTTCCAAATAGTTTTTAGTTGGTCTATATCTTCTGCACTCCTCCTCTACCATTGCCAACGCCTTTGAAAGAGTGACAAAATATTGAAATTGTAATAATACATTAGTGTTAATTAAAAACTGTGTTTTTTTTCAATAAAAAAATATCACGCGAAACTGGAATTTGACTTAATATGTTGACAAGGAAGTTAAAGTAAAATCTTATTACCGCTTCTCTAACACCTGGATCATCATAGCCCTGATCAATGTAAGGCAAGGCATCTACAACAACTTCTCCAGCCATTATTTAACGATGATTTGGTTTGTCTACTAAAGTATCATAAGAGTTAATAGTTATAATATTGCGAGATGTCCTGTTTAATTATGATTTAAATTTTAAAAGTACAAATTTCAATCTTATAGTATTTAAATTTACTGTTTTAACTAAGATTATAATTAATAATCATTAAATTTACAACACAGAAAGTATATATACAAGTAATTTAGACCGCAAAATGTAAGAATTGTTCTTCTTCTTCTTTATTTTTTTTTTATTTATATATATGGCGCTTGGCTATAACTATGGCCAGTGTCAAATAAAGGCGGGAAATCAATTTTCTTGTTTCAATAATTTCGTCAATTTCGTCAAGTCCAAAGTCTAATCATAGTAAAGATAAAACGTCAATACAGTCAGAGTCAAGTCAGTCCATTTAGTAAAGCGAAAGAAGCTTTACTAAAACTTCGGATGGAGTTTTGGAGGGGAACACAAAATAGCACGTTTCTTGAATTTGTATCACTTG